>BQKZ01004913.1:4907-18159 GCA_036244855.1 Temnopleurus reevesii | reverse complement strand
ATGGCCGCCGACCCGATGCTCGGATCGTCTGTGGCCGGCAATTTTTTAAATCAGCGCCTCAAAATACCCCTATATGCCAAATTTCACGCTTCCTGCCGGATCCGAGCAACATTTTCACATATCTGCCTGACTATATAGTAAAAAGTAATACGCATCAGTCGGTAATTTTTAAACAAATAGCTAAGTGACAGGATGTCACTTAAACCGCCTAATGTTGATATTGAAAAACTTATCGGTGCATAATATAGTGAACGTTCCCTCCATTATGATTTACGATGCATCAGTGTCGTTGTTTGAGTTCCATATATTAATATCAATAATGAAAACTTGTCAATATAAACCGAAGGTCCTGTTCATTTACCTTTTCATTTACCTTTCGACAGAAATGTTACTCGGCTGTACTCTAGAAGAAGCTCATTCCTAATTCATTGTGGTGTTTAGATCGCAAAGTAGATGAATATTTAAATCTAATGCCCCAAATACGTTATAGCAGCAAGTATAGAGTTCAATTATGGCTCTTCCTATGTATCATTTAGAAGTTCACCTTCTTCGATTATGCATAGGGGAATCGCTGAAACTAGGGCAGGGAAAATGAATAAGCGCCATTAAAAAGTGTTGTTTGGTCTGTCTCAATCACTATTTTTTCAATTCTTTCTTTTTTTTAATTTTTAAAAAACATACTCTCATTAGGCTTGCACGTATTGACTGAAAAGAGGAGGGGGGGGGGGGGGGGAGGGGGCTGCAATCCCTGCCCTATACGACATCGCGGACCCTGATATGTGGAAGCGTTGTGGTGTAGTGGTTCTGACTCTGTGCACACTGTACTGCACACAACCGAGGTGAAAAATGGGTACCTGACAGAAATTTATTCCTGGGAATGCTTAAGCACCTAACCGGCTTGCTCGGCAGTTATAGCAACGGTATAATATGGTACATGTACCTAGTATCAAGCGCAGTAGAGTATATGCATATAGTGATTGCGCTATATAAATTGACCTAATATATAACTTGAATCCTGAAAGAAGAAGAAGCAGAGAGAAGAAGCAAATAAAAACTGTAACTGTCAAATTACGTTCCATTTCCAAGTTCAATTTCACATGCTGGATATTTTTTTTTTATACACTATTTATTTCATCAAACATTTATTAGAAACAAGTGCCAGTTTACATGCATAACCAGGCCCATGGCCCCTTTCTGGGCTCATGGCAGGTATAACAACGATATACATACAATATACTGTACAATACAATTTATTCCAAGTAAGAATGAAAGGTATAATATAATCATTGTCAATGTCTACATTCTTTGTTGATTGACATTTTCTTATTGACTTTTCTTATACCCTATGATTTATACCAATAAAAATGACAGGCATAATTCTTTATCATAGCCATTGATAATGATTGACTGAGAGAATTCCATATCTAGTCTACCATGTCTACGTTCTTTGTTTTCACGCCATGATTGCTTTTTACCAGATTGACATAAATTTGCGACAACACGACTTAGGGGGTGTTGCTCAAAAGTTGCAATTGATCGCAAGTTGCAGTTGATCGGAACGGACCAATCAAAATCATTGTTTCATGCGCGTTTTGTTAAATGCGCATATCGTGCGCGAATGAAAATGCGCGTTACAATTGGGAAAGTTGCAGTTGATTTGCAGTTGATTTTGAGCAACACCCCATTAGAAGTCACACGAGCATTAGCTCGTAATTAATGTTCTAGCTCGCTTGAATACATCGAGCTTTATTAATCTTCAACCTATCTCGTACAACGTGAAGCAGATAAAAGCAACCATATCTATTTGCGTGAGAGTGGAGGGAAGTTCAGGGAAGTAGAACAAAGCAAAAATATAGCATTCATAAAATGTCCTACTTTATTCTGTTTGCCCTAGTAACCACCATAAAATTGCGTAATTTGGTATGAAGCAAACTTTCTCATACGATTACGAGTCATTTTTCATGCACAAATACACTCCGTTCTTACATGTTATAATACGGAGTTTAAGCAATGAGTACGGAAGGGCCGATCAGGACGTTATTTCTAAAGCGTGTTGAAATCTAGCGGGTGTTCTCAACCTTAGCGGCCCGCTAGATTTTCCCGCGCTTGAGAAATATGTCCTGTTCGGCCCTTCCGTACTCATTGCTTAAACTCCGTAATGATGTCAGAGTCGCAAGGAGTGAACGATCATAGCCCGACAGTTGACACAACGAACTCGCCTAGATGCATCATATTTTGCTTTCTTTTGGTCAATTTGAAAATGTTGTGGGTGATGTAAATTTACACTACGCTTACTTTTCGAATTAAGGTTTGAATTGATTGAAAAAAAGAATGTAATATAATTTGCACAGCTAAATCATTGACACATAATGCAGCCGTTGTCATGAAAGTATTTCTCACATGTAAAGTGGAAATGCAACGGTGACATTGCAGGCCAATGATGAAATTTTGACTCATCAATGCGAGAACTGTTTCTAAGGAAAATTACCACACAAAAATGGAAATTTAAAGAAAAAATCACAAAACGCGACTACGGATAATGTAAGTGTGTGGAATGGGAATGTTCTTTAATTTTCTATACTAAACAACCTATTTCTTTAAAATATAATTGCCTGCCCTTCCATTCTAAGGTTCCGTTACATTAAAACTTTTAGAAGCCAATGTCTGCCCATGCAGCGTTCGTGAAATTTGAAAGCCGTCCCTACTAAGTACGGAGGGAAGACGTTTTAGACGTACGCACGGGCTGACGTGAGCCAAGCGTCTTTCCTTTTTATTTCTTCGTTCTCGGAGCGTCTTTCAAATCTCATAATAATAGGGAAGGAAAAGATGTAGTCTTAGATGCGTGTATCATTCAATTCTGAATATTTACGCCAGAAGAAGAAGAGAGAAAGAGGATCGCCATCTTAACGTCTCCATCCGAAAGACGGTATGCGACCAGGCTTCGAACCCACAGGCAGGAACTAACCCAAGTCTATGACTGTCCCGAACAGCTTGATTTCAGGCGCACGCCACGACGCCTCAGTCGTGGCTTTTATATAGCTTTTATATAGCGCTTATCAACTCTTCATGAGAATTCCCTAAGCGCTCTACAATTGCAGCATTATATACCCTGGCTTTAGCCCGGCAGCCACCATGCAGCGCACTTGGCGTTTCAAGTAATAAATATTCCTACCAGGTACCTATTTACCTCACCTGGGTTGAGTGCAGCACAATGTGGATGAATTTTTTGCTGAAGGAAATTAACGCCCTGGGTGGGCCTCGAACCTACGACCCTCTAGTTAAAAGGCGAGAGTCATGACCACTACACCACGGCGCCTCCACATGAATACTGTCCAAACGTTGGCTATGATCGCAAAGGTATGACTGAGCGCTTACACGTGCAAGTTGAAGACAATGAATCAAAAAATTGAGAGAGGAGACGTAATAATTATGAAGTAGAAAGAAAAGAAAATGTGATGAATTGTGAAAGACATTTCCTGCACGACGATTAAGCCCCAGTCACATAGGGCCTCTGAAGCAACAAGATTTAACACGACTCTTTGTTCAGTTTACAGTTAGCTGCCTCAGAACAAAGTGCATGTTGGCTCGTGTTCGGTGCTTCTTTGTGACTGGTGCATTAGACGTCGTTACAGATTGAAGTCCTAAATATTTAGGTCATGTCGTAATTCCAATTAATATATTTGGCCCGTGTTCTACTAACTATAATAGATTGAATTTACGCCTGTTTATTGCCCAAAGAACGTGGCTACGTGGTATTCCTTACATTAGTAACAACTGAATTATGATATCTCGAATCCAGTTTGCATATATTACTTGTTGCTATGTCGGAGAAGCCTCGGACACGCTTCTGGGTCGTCAAGAACAACCTTCGTATATAGACCAATTCGGTTTAGGCGTTGATTTTTATGCTAATTTCTAACTGGGGGCTTCAGCTATGCTTGTCTATAGAATATCTCCGCACTGACATAGCAACACACCTTGCTCAGAACTCAACCTATTGAATAGTACTTTTGTTCATCTATGGAAGCCCACCATTTATGGCCGCCTTTTCGTACAGTGCTGAGAAGTCAAATTCGTGTATAATAGTTCACCTATTACAGTGGATTGCGCCCTCATACATGCTTGAAAAGTGAAGCCCTCTTGATGTTTTTTTTTTTTTTTTTTTTTTTTTTTTTTTTTTTTTGCTTGTGTAGTCATTGCCGCCCCCTCTCCTTCCGCACATGCATGTAGCCAATCAAGTATATATGATCTTATAGCATTTATTCTTCCGTACAATTTGTGGGGTTTAAAAAACATTATTGTGTCATCAAATCTATGTTTTAATTTAAAATAATTACTTTGTACTCTCTTTTGATTGATTATAAATTGCATTGCATTCCAATGTTTCTTAGATATTTCTAAAAAGCTGAAAATGAAATTTGAACTTGAATTTGAAATCACGATTGGGACATCCAGGTTTATGATATCATTTCGGAATATGTAATCCAAAATGAAATTTCCCATATAATTCTAATTTAGATAAATAAATCGACATGGAATATGATAAAAATGTATTAAAATAGACAAGTAACCTTGCAATATCATCATTTTGTTTGCAGTAGACGTGTTTGTTATCTCTTTTAAAAATATGCACTTAGCCAAATTACTCGCGACATTAAATATACAGTTATAAGACACATACAGTTGTGTAATTCCAATTTACGTGATTAGCTGGCCTTTTTCATTCTTTATTTAACCCACTTTGGTTAACATATGGGCGGATTAAGTCTCTATTGAATATGAAAGGGGCGGGGGTCTTTCTTGATATGAGAAATTTAATTTTCATACCGGTAATGTAAAACTTTAATGTAAGAAGGGGCATGTGTACTACAAGCCCTGCTTTTTTGCATGCCCCTCCATCTTTTATAGATATTATGCCATTTTGCCATTCAGATATTAAGCGTTATTGATTTATGTTTAATTAATGTTGTGTAAGTGTTATTTTTGGCCTTTTTCTGAAATAAAAAAACGTTATCATTTCATGTTAAAACTGTGAAAATATTATTGAAATGGGATAAGAAATAAATCAAATAAAATCAAATCACATTTTGCTGATAACTGAACAAGCAAAGATAACATATAGCTTTCCTCAAATCAGATGCCCCCCCCCCCCCATTTATTACCGACTCTGCCTAAAGCGAGCTATGAGAATGGGCAAACCATTATCATTTCGTGTTAAAACTGTGAAAACATTATTGAAATAGTAGATAAAATGAATCAAATAAAATACAATTTTGCTGACAACTTGACAAGCAAACAGAACGTAGCTTCCCCCAAATTGGATGCCCTCCCGTTTATTACCGACTCTGCCCAAAGCAAGCTATGATATGGCCAAACCACTTCGTTGTAATGAAATCTTGCCGATTTATTGTTTACTAATCCATTATAAACTCAGCATCGATGTTCGATGATAGATGAGGTGACTCCTGCCATCTTCGTAGATTTTTTTTATCAATCTATCAACGTGTTCAAACGCTTAGGAACTTAAATCATAGAGCTGTATAGCGATACTGGAAATTTAAATATATATTTAAATGTGTTTCAACGTTTAACAAATTCTGTGTTGCATTCATTCTGAAGGTATAGGGATTAAATGGCGCAAACATCAACTTAGGTAGTGCAAACAATAGATTCGCGCTGTTGCTATTGTTTGTACTTCCTGAGTTCACACAGTGCACAAGACATCACTTGCTATAGAGGTATGAGTTGGTGAAAATGCGAACGAAACCCCTGAAGTGTTAATACGGTGTATGACGGGATATTCCTTATATGTCGTTTTATACCAGAACTGTAAAGCTACACCTACGATGAAAAAATGTGTCTAAATGGTTTCTGAATATACGGCATGTGGCGGAGAACTGTGCGCATAATTTCTCCTCAGCTTGGTAAAAAACACTTGTTTAAACGGATAGTCAGAATGGGGATCTTGTTTATGCCGTTTCTTTATTGAGCGTTTCGGTAGAAAATGACAAGTGTCTGAAAACGGGGTAAAGGCTCGGGTACACCAAATACGACACGGCATCACGGCACGGTATTTACGCGATTTCTCCCCTGTGATTGGCCAATTGTGACGCATCCCTTGCGCGGAGGAGCGCGCTGACCAATAACAAACAAGATACCGCGTACATACCGTGCCGTGATGCCGTGCCGTGTTTGGTGTGCCCGGGCCTTTAATCATCCATTGGTCATGCAATATGTAAATTACAATTTGTTCAAACATAAGCTCTTTAAACTGAGTCCATCTAATTGCAAATATGACAAGGATGCCACTTGAGGGCTTTCTGTGACTTCCGGTAGCGTTAGAAGCATACAAAGGTGGAAAGTAACTTTGCTACCGAGAATTAGATTGGAAATTTCATAGTGTTTGGGCAGGTCAATAAGAAGATGGGTATGTCAGATGATAATGGATACTAAAATAAATCTATAACGAAATTCATTACAGTTGATGCTTGTAAATGATCTGTTTAAAAGTACGCTCGCTGAGTCGATATGAATTGTACAGAGTTGCAGAGCTATAGATTTACAAGACGACTGGTTTTTATACTTTCATTTGGATAATGGGGATGGCAGAAAATTATAGCAGAAAACATAAACTTATCATAGTCGAATCTTATTATTGATTTGTTACGCCCACGGGACAGCATCACGTATTTCTACTCGGTCGATGTGAATATTTTGAGTTACAGAGCTTTATATTTACAAGACGTCATATGTTTCATCCTACCAGTATGTCATTTGCATAATGGGGATGGCAGAAAATGACAGCAGAAAATCATAAACTCAAACCAGTTGATTCTCATTATTGTTACGCCCACGGGACAGCATCATGTTTTCCTACTCGGTCGATGTGATTTAATATCTTGAGTTACAGAAACATGAATTTACAAGACGCCTTATTTTATTAGGCCATTTTGTCAGTAGGATAATGCAATGGAGATGGCAGAAAAAGACAGCAGAAAATCATAAACTCCAAAGATTTAATTCTCATTATTGATTTGTTACACCCACTGGACAATATCGCGTTTTCCCCCAGCTGAATTAGAATGAATGCATTGAGTTACTGAAGTATAGATTTACAACACGACTTGTTTTTATTCTGCCGGTTTATCAGCAGGATGGTTGATTTTTGTTCTGAAATTCGATATTAATATCTGAAGTTTCTTATATTGACTTAAATTTAGCGACATATACTCCGTACTGCTAATTTTTTTTACGAATACCATTCCAAATAAGTTTTAAACTATTTCTTAAAAAAGGAAACGGATTAGGTGTGTTAACCCGCTGATACACGACCTACGTGCATGCAATCCAAAGCGATATTGAGAACTCCTCGATCCCGAGGTTCTAGGAACGACACCACGTATAAAAACTATGTTCTTTCTGCCATGTCTGCTGGTGCTGTTAAAGGTCTTCTTCTTTCTTTCGGATCGATGCTGGTCGACACCCCAGGAAAGGATCATAGGTTGATCCCTGATGTGCATATTCGAATCCTGAGTGTGAAATGTCAGAAGTTTCGCTTTATTGATCTATTCGGAAAGTTCAAAGAACCATTTTACCCTCAATGACAGCATAGCATCTGATTTTGTTCCCGAAGTGCAGGATGTCTGCACATTGGAACAGGTCGTTCAATGGATCGCGAGAAGATTTATCTTTCGCTTCACCCGGGGTATTTGTCTTTGAGGCCCTGGTCGTTACCTTCGCGTCCCTTGCCGGTCTGGCATCCAACATCTTCAACATTGTCGTGGTGCCGACTCTACCGGGGACGAGTCCTGCGGCTTGCCTGAACTACAGGATCCTATTCCTGTGCGATATTCTATTCTCATTGACCGCCTTACTGACCATCCCAGGATTTTTCCTCCGCGAGTGGTTATACGGAAAAACATTCGGGTTGATCTTCACTTTGATTTGGAATACCTTCCCGCGGATCACGAGTTCTTGTCTGTTCCTTATCGCCGTGGATCGGCACATATTCGTGACGCGACCGCTGCGGTACGACCAGATCGTCACGCGCGGTCGCGTATACTGCGGTACAGTATCAACGTTGTCTCAAGTCATCGTCCAGGGTCCCGTGTCGCTTTTGTTCTTACACAGAACTCGCTGGCCCGCAGTCGTCTTTGATTGGTACATGGGAGGGTGTGATTGGGCGCCGAAGACGAGTGATAGATTATCGACTGATAGTATCATCACGTCGGTGTGGACTAGCATTTTCCTTGTCTGTATAGTCTGCTTGCATTCGCATATTGCCTGCATCAGTCGAAGACATTCAAAGAAGCTGAAGAATCGTCAGGGTATGGCCGCCGCTATGCCGTCTGTCGATACCGTTACGACGGCAGCTACACCAATGGACGCATCCGCAGGAATGCAGTCTTCTGTGGCTCGTCCAATGGCAACACCTGACGCAGAAAATGATGGTGAATCGCTTCAGAACCAAATAACCATATGTCACTCTACGAGGCAAAATGAATCATTCCCATCCTCAGGCCAGGTTGATGGTGCCAAGCCCATTCCAACAGTATCATCCCCTTTGCCATGTTTGCACGGAAACAATGTTCGTCAACAAAAATCTTTATTGGACGACACTTCATTCCAAATTGCAGATTACCATCATCATACAAGGCCTGGCGAGCCACTTCAAGGTACAAAGCAGTCCAATGGCTCTTCTATAGCTGAGAAGCAGATCGGTGCTCCTAAATTTAATCAAACCACCTCTAACCATCCACATATCTCCAACCCATCTTCGAGCAAGGAAACTACTGGACAGGGATATCGCAATCCTCAACGACAAAAGCCTCAACCTGTTAACCAAGATCCTGCAAAACCTTCAACAGAATGGAAAGCCGCCAAGTTAGCTTTTCTGCTGTCTGCTGCCTATTTCCTCGGCTTCTTACCACAGAGCATCTACAAGACTTTCCAAATCCTCCACTTCGACGTGTTTCAGCTCTTCATCGTTATCCATCTCATCTACATCAACAGACTCTGGTGGAATGCCGTCATCTTCTACTACGCGAGGGATGCGTACCGTGTCCGAGTTCGGAAGCTTTTCCAACGATTCAAACAGAACCAAGTGCACAGTATCAATGATGTGTGAAATCCCGGACAACATGGTCATATCAAAAGTCAAAGAGAGTCGAAGAGTGCCGGAGACTACCGAAAAGTAGCTATTCGGCACTCTCCGGCACTCTTCGCACGCTTCGGCAGTCTTTGACACTCTTCGGCCTTTAGTAGGTCCCTGAACACTGAAGCCAAGATCTCTGCTCTTATTTTAAGTCTTTGGAGAATTAATGGACTTTAGTGACTAATAGGACTTGTGCATTAAAACCTTGTTATTCCTTATAGCGTTATAGCGTTATAGCGTTTATGTAGTATATTTTTTGCATGGAATATAATGATATCCTATCACTTAAGGACCGTAACCAGACATTCTAAAATAGATTTTAAAAAAAACCTAATAGAATAGTCGTGATAACTGGGGGAATCTCATAAGACGAAATCTATAAAATAATTAACAAAACGATTTTATTAAAAGTATCATGATAATTATTCTTTTATACGGCAATTGAATATTAATTCTATTGGGTTTTTATTTTATTTCATAAAATCTTCATCTTATGGGACTTTTCCATAATACTAGGACATAAATCCTCCGAATGTTTCATGACAATTTAGCGCCATCTTTTGGTAAAAAGGAACATTTCCTTTGACTGGTCGAACACACAAAAATCTCTGTTCAAACGCGGGCCCTCCACTCTTGTATCACTGTATATCATGCACTGTAATTTCTGACACACGTTTTTGTTTTCGATCGTGAGATTTTGCAAGTTAATAGCCAAGCTTGTATCTCTATGACTCTTGACCAGAATTGTATTGAACTAAACTATTGAGTCAATACTGGTATGGTATGGTATGGTACTTTATTCCCAATCGTTAAAAAGACATATAATATAAAACATGATACGAAATAGTAATACATTTGGCAAATTTACATGTGAATAAAAACATAACTTGCAAATAATAAGATTGGCTGGATTGCCCATTCAGAAGAATTAAAATAAATACTTCTGTTCTTCCAAGAGGTCCAGATATATACAATATAAATAATTATGGTGAGAATATAAAAATGTTGAAACTGAGGGATGATTATAATGTAATCATACTATATACTGGTGGGCAGACTGTCTATAAAATTTCAACACTTGGCAGAAAAACGAAAGAAAATTAATTAAAATCGTTAATCCTGATCCGGAATAAAATAACGCTTTAATTTCATTACATTCGAGCAATTCTATTGTCATTAGACATGTTAGAAATCAATTATTTCACTGTCTTTGTCATGTAAACTGACTAACGATTTATTATTTCTTGACAAAACTATTTAATATTTTGTAGCAGGATCACCAAATGCAGCTTGAAACTTTGGAAATTATAGCAAATCGGATATCCCATTTACAATTCTAATTTCCAGCTCTCATGGCCATTCTTGAATTAGCAGCATTGGTATGTCAGTCATGGACATCTCCCCGTTCACTTGCATGTAACATGAGGAGCCACTATTATTCTTTCTGTAATGCTTAATTTGCAGAATTGATTTGGCTATATCTTAAGCCCCGGTCACATACAAGTCGGGGTGAATCGTGTTGCTTCCGGGGTCCTATGTGACCAGGGGCCTGTAACTCAAAAGCTGCAATTAAACTTGCAATAAATATTTATCGTAAGTCTATGGCAAAATGTGTACAAAGAGATGCAATTAATTGCAAGATTAATCGTATCTCCTTTATGTTACAGGCCCCTGGGCTTTACCTGATCAGAAAAACAGGGGCCAATTACCCGACGAAATGGTCTTGGCTATCCTTTTCTGGTTCAGACGTCTTAATTGCTTGTGCCAACCTCTAAGAATAGACGTATCCACGTTTGTGTCTGTGTTAGGAGGGTGGTGCAGGAAGTTTACGACCTCTTATCAAGAAGAGAGTAGATATAAGACCATTTCGTGCAATTGGCCCAAGAACTTCATCCACTTTTCTTTAAAAATAATAAATTGTAATATTTCGTCTATAAAGAGTATGAGGAGTTTTACATAATAACTTTATAGTTTCTACCTCAGTTGCCGACTCACTCAGCAGATGTGTTAATGAGATCGTTGAAAATTCATAACATTTGAATGGATCATCCGAATTTTTACAACTCGTTAATTTTATATATTTCTCCTCATTCACATCAAAGTCGGGGGGGGGGGGGGGGGAGTACCTATTTCATGAGACATGCGAAACGTATGGTATGGATTTTATCTATTTTTTAATAATTCATTAGACACTTCAATACACCAACTCGGTTTTTGTATCGGGAAGCAAATCCAAAGTGTTGGAAAATACCAGTAAGGAATCAATATTTTACACCGAAATGGAGTATTTTTAACACTAAGATAAAAAATGCCAACCTTACCGGTATATGCACCAGGGCCCCGTAACATAAATGTTCGCGATTAATCGCTATTTGATTTTGCGATCAAGTGCAAGCTTTAGTACATGATTTGCCATAGACTTGCGATTGATATCAATCGCTATCAGATTAGCAATTAATCGCAAGCCTTTATGTTACGGGGCCCAGGTCAAAATTAAAACGTGAATAGCGCAGCAGAATGACCAAAAGTAAGGGCCAACATGATAACAATGACCATACTCTCAGCCTTTCACTTGCAATGAAAGCCTTGAATTCATATGAAAATACAATTGACGCATATTCCAGAACGCTTGATATAAAATTATCCGGACGAGCTTTCATCGAAACTTCCAACCTGGGTGGTGTTTCACCAAATCGTTCTTCAAGTTACGCATGACTTTAAGAAAGACTGGAGTACGTTCACGAGTGCAATACGCGTAACATTCTTGTACAGATCAGCACAAGAAATGAGTCATTTGTAAAGTCGTTCTTAAAGTCATTCTTATCTTGGTGATACAGCGCCCAGGGCTATGTTTCATAAAGCTGCGTAGATGTAGGCACGACTGTATGAACAACTGGCTGGTGATCCTTTCTTCGGTGTGATTCAGCTCCAGGAGTTCCGAGTGAGAGAAAGGATCACCAGTCGTTCGTAAAGTCGTGCGTAGGAGTATATGCATAGCTTTATGAATCACGAACAACCCAGGACAAATCAGATATTTGAAACGCGAGCATGTCCATTTCTGTTTAAAACATAACGCTCTGTCTCATATTTGTTTTTTAGCCATCGTGTGTGTGTCTCTCTCACACACACACGCACACACACAAACATGCATGGGTATACGCTGGCTAAAAAACTCAGTTATGTGATTGCACTTTAGATTACGCACACACACACCACACACACATACATACACACATATATACACCACACACGCACACACATACTGATGTGACTGACACACAATTCCACACATGCGCACACGCCCATCGTCAACCCTCACACGCATACAAAACACACCCCACACATACACATACTCACCCACAAAGAGCTACGTATCCACACTCATAAAAACACAAACAAATATAAACATACACTCATATACACATACACCGGTAGCACGCATGCACACATATTCACCTGTACACACGCAACCCGACGAAACACACACACACACACATTTTCCTCTCTTTCATGTTCAACATTTTCAATCAACGCTCCCACGCATGTTTCATCCTTCCGCTTTTCAAAACAATAGTCAAGTCTATGGATTCCATACAGTACACCAATTATCAACTGTCACAATAAATTCAGGCACATGACCCGCCTACTATGAGAAACATTTTAAGCGGCCTACCATCATGCTGTAATGGACGACTGTACCATTGGTGATGAAGTGAATCATTTTGAAATGATGACGCGGAGAACGTCGACAAACACTACACAGTGGTACGAAGCGGAGGATGACGACCGTGGAAATGGTGGCGGCTCGAGATCATTGGCGTCGCAGAGGTGTCCATGTCTCGACAAGGTTAGTCTATTACTAAGTTCACACCAAAAACCCTGGTGTTTGAATAAACACCACTTTCTTAGTCACTCACTTCATTCTAATATAGATTTGCAATATTGTCTGGATGCAGAAATTGATGTGAAATCATTTTCTTATTCACTTATAATACTTTGAAATCTAATCTGCCAAAGAGTTAGTTATTGTCTACATTGTAAACTGTTATATAGGGGTTAAATTCTATCAAATCTATCAATTCTAGCAAAATGATTAAT
>BQKZ01004912.1:31548-47579 GCA_036244855.1 Temnopleurus reevesii | reverse complement strand
CCCGGCGCAAAAACATATTTCGGGGGCCATGTTGCATAAGGAAAATGTAATAAGAGCCATCGTAAATTAAGATAGATTTTACGCTGGTATACGCAGGCAGTATCATTCTGCATTTGTCTTCTGATTATACACGTTCTTCTTTAAACGGAAGAAAATCCCGTTTTCAAGTTTCCGTTTTTTAATGGAATTTGGAATTTATTCATTTGAACGTCATTGCCATGTACAGCCAACATTTTGTTCTGATTATGAAAATATATCAATTTCTAATCATCCTGGATCCGCCTATGTACATGCAGATAGCCCTCTTGAAGGAGCAATTGTTTTTCCGATATACATTTGCCCTTTGCCCTTTCTCCTCGCTTAAATCTATTCATCAGGAAGCATTTTTGTATTGTGGATGATATAAGTTTTCGGCAGTTTTCAGATACTTTCAAAGTAAAAAAATATAAGAATGAAATCTTGTATTTTGTGTTTGCCAAGCAAACAAAAATATGGAAATGCCCCCCCCCCCCCAGATATGCGTCTATCGTGTTCCATAAACCTGTTCGTAGATCTACCGCTAATATATCCATGGATCTACATACGACTCGACGAACGACTGGTGATCCTTTCCTGCACACAATGTTAACTCATATCGCTGAATCGCGCACACCTTCGAAATGGTCACCAGTCATTATGAAAATGCAACTCAGGGAAGCGCTTCACCAAGTTACGGAAGACTTTAAGAATGACTGATATCTGCTCTTAATTTGAATACTCGTAAGATTATACAATCATTCAGCACAAGAACTGATATCAGTTGATCTTTTAATTGAAGTTGTTTATAAAGTCTTTCTTAACTTGGTGAAATACAGCCTTTGTAAGGTCTTGCCATGTTCCGTGTGATGTTTGAATTTTGCTACTGCATACCATGTGCGTTAATTACCCCCTCCGACTTTCTGCAAATGTGGATTTGAGCCTTGTTTATTGACAGCCTTTTACAAGACAAACTAGTAAATCCTCTACCCCCACCCACCTCCCTCAACAACCATGTCCCTCAATGAACTCGGTACAAATTTTCCATCATTATTTTTCAGTGTGTCTTATATTACCAGTGCCACTGCCAAGACCCAGTGATCGGAAGGGTGTAATCGCATCAATGCTCCGTTGTTGGAATTTTTCCAGGACCAGCTGTGGAAAGATGTGTTCGGCCCATCTTCTGTCCACCTCAGTTTTCTTGCATTTCTGACAGAAGTGTTGGAAGACCTTTTTGTAGTATGCTCCGTCTGTCGTTATGCTGCGCATGGTACTCATTTTGTGTCATACCTGAGATAAATTAGAATGTTAGAGGTTTGATAAATTAGGCATAATTTGGTTTGCGATTTCACGAAGTGACGGTAGTCAAAGGGTATTGTTGCATGAAGACAAAATAATCCCGACATAGCCACAATTCAATTGGCATTCTATCAAACAACGTGTTAATTCTATAGAAGGACACGTTTCAATGGATTTGTAACTCATTTCGTGTAACAATCTCCTCTGGCTCCCGTCAATTCGTGAAAACACGGACGATTTGAAGGGGAAAGGAATAACGAGCTTAGCAAGCAACAGTTAGATCAGACCAACAGTTAAATCAGACCAACAGATCAAAAATAAAGTTTGAAGTAAATCGAACAATAAATAAGAAAGTTATAAATATTTCAATTGTATAACTCATCAGTGATGTTCACGCCATTTGCTAAATTTCGTCACGTGTTATAACGTTTGTCATGCATGCACCTCTCGGGTGGTATCTTATTATACCTTATCTGGTTTAACAAATATTCTAAAGGTTGAATTTATAGATTTCTCTATGCCAATGTACTTTTTGACAAAAAAAATGCATGTTTTTACGATAAAGGTTTGAAAAAGAGGGGTTCTAAAAGGTAAGACATAATAAACTACTTGCAGACAAGTGCATGACATACGTCATATTAACAAAATTTGCAGATTTGCATGAAAACCACTGTTGAGTTAAACAATTCAAATGTTCATAGATTTCTTATTCATGGCCTTTCACTAGAAGCTTTCTTTGGTCTCACTTTTCTGCTTTTAATCAAAGTAAGCTTTTTCTGGTCCAGACCAATTCTTTAAGAATGTGTTTTTTTTTAATAGCTGATGCTTTTGTTTTGTTCTCGTTTTATTGCCATATGCCATATGCACCATAAGTCAATGACTTTTCATCCTACATTAACATTATTCCCATCTGCCCATGGAATATTTCAGAATAATCCACAATTTTGATCACGACTGTCTTATTCCGTTTGATATATGATCTTCGAGGGTTATTTTTTTCTCGATCTCAATTAATCAAATCAACACATTAAACAAAACATTAATTCATGGTCTATAGTTCGAATTAAAGACAATCCAGTTTGCCAGCAGGGAGTATGGGCTCAACATGTCAATGTGACTGAATACAATGCAACGTATCTGATGTCAACAGCCTGAAAATCCATGACAATATTTAGCTTTACACGGACACTAATATTAGTAAATAAATCATATCATGATATTACCTGAAACTGTCTTCAATTCAGCATCAAAATAAGCGACAACCTTGAAGTTATTACAATATCACGAAACAAATTTGAGCGTCTCACAAGCTTCACGATTTCCGTGTTCGCACAGTATATCCGAAAATACAGGTTGAAATAATAGATGTATTGTGTACGTTGACCAGACCTAGTTCAGTAAGACATATTCTGCTGGTTATTTATCTCAGAGACTTGAACTTGGACCTCTACAGGTCAGGTGCGAAAGAAGATTGTACTCGGAGGAAGAGGGGCCTGAGGGGGTAAAGGGTAGTGGGTAGGGGTAGGGGTTAAGGTGCAAACAGTCCTCACTTATTTCCTGTCATTTTCGTCTTCTACATGTTCATTTTTTTTTTCAACTTTTACGTACTCCCCCCCCCCCCCCTTGTTCCCCCCCCCCCCCCCCTTCTAGGTGAAAAATACCTAGATGAGTAGTTAACTAGTGAACTAATCTTAACTTTGTTAAAGTTGTCTCCCAGTTGATTACTTTCTGGTCATTCTAACTAGTTCGTTTTAATAAAGTGTTGTATAACATTGTCTTTTTCCGATTTGTTATCATAATATTCATAGGATGTAAAATAAGGCTGAATCGAATTAGATTTATTAGCAGGGGCTTTCCCAAAGTTTTCAGATAATTGAGTACATGTAGTTTGAAAATCAATGGAGTTTGCGTGCAATCTGCACAGCGCCATCCTCTGTTCCAGTCATCGAAAAATAGGAATAAAGAATTGAAGCACAAATCATTCTGTTGAGGAAGAACACTGTTTTGAAAATGAGAATAAGAATAAGAAAAAAAGAGGAAGAGGAAAAAGAAAAAGATGATGATGAAGAAGAAGTATAAGAAGAAGAAGAAGGAGAAGAAGAAGAAGAAGAAGAAGAAGAAGAAGAAGAAGAAGAAGAAAAAGAAAAAGAAAGAAGAAGGGAGAGGAGGAGGAGGAGAAAATGTGATGATGAAGAAGAAGTATAAGAAGAAGAAGAAGGAGAAGAAGAAGAAGAAAAAAAAGAAAAAGAAAAAAGAAGAAGAAGAAGAAGGAAGAGGAGGAGGAGGAGGGAGAGGAAGAAAAGGAAGAGGAAAAAGAACAAGAACAAGAAAGAGAAGAAGAAGAGAATGTGGAAGGCGGAATGGATGAAGATGGACCTTCACCGACTATTTCAATTTATAGTATATAATTATGATAGTTCATTCTTAAACAAAATACATACTTTCAGCTTGCCCTCCGTGCCCTAGAAATTGTGTTGGCACGCACAACTCTTCCATCTTGTCCTTTGCACCTTGTATATATATATTGCCCTTTGAACCGTTATTGCATAATCCCGCCTTCTTGAATCCACATCCATTTGGGGAGGATAGATAGAATAAATGCAGATAAGATGTGTTATTTATTGTATCTAATTTGTATAATTACCTGTGGGTCAATCGAAATGGAGACGAATGACTTGTAACCCCAAAGTCAAGTACGAACTATTTTTTTATTCTGTAGGTTTCCTCATCAATTTCAAATTATTCTCAAAGCAATTTGCATTTCGAGCATGTCATTTCACGCAGAAAGCGTAATTAGAAGCAATTGGGACGAAATTAATTGATCAATTCGGAGAATTGCTGGAAATCAGTAGGATACTTTGTCAAAAAAAAGCATATCAAAATGATATTATTACTATCATTATTATTATTATCATTATTATTATTATTATTATTATCATTATTAGTATCATTATCATTATTATTATTATTATTATTATTATTATTATTATTATTATTATTATTATTATTATTATCATTATTATTTTATTATTTTTATTATTATTATTATTATCATTATTATTATCGTCATTATTATCATGAGTTTCAAAATGATGGAACGTCCTTATCTTTGAATTAAAAGTACTTCCCTATTTGAACGCTCCAATATTTGGCCAAGCTTTCTTTGTTTCTATATAAGGGTAGTTATTCCGAATTATCCTTTATTAAAACAATTCAATATTCCCCTAAATGATATGTATAGATTAATTTTTCCAAATAAGGTAACATTTCAATTTTTAATTCATGAGTGTTCTGAATGATGGAAAAAGATATTCCGATTAATTTTTTGTTATCTTCCAAAAATACTTAAAAAACAAGCCGTCCATTTTATTTTTGTCAATAATAATAATATAAATAATGAACGTTTTTATATAGCGCTTATCGCTCGCTAGGGGAAAGTCCCTAAGCGCTTTTTGAAAATTAAAAACGCTCGCCAAATGCACAGTATACGGCAGATGACTTTCAAGGAACATTTTTCAGTTTAAAAAAAAACGCTGGGCCGACGCAGGCTAAAAATACAAAGGTGTGAGTCAGCCGTTAGCATGGTTAGTTTCTACGTATTTGCGCGCCCATTTCTATCCGACTTTAATAAGAAGTCACGAGGTTTTAGATGAAAATTATGTTGTTATATCAGCTATGTAGTTTGTTGCCTTCAAACAAGTCCCTAAATAATAATGACTAATTCGACAATCACCGTCGACTAACTCTATTTCATCCTCCAGTGTACTTATCAGGATTATTTGTCTATTTCTGTCTTTAATTGCACTTAACGTTTGTTGAATCCAGAATCAGGGCACTGTTTATAAAAGGTACTTTTAAATTCGAACCCAAAGTATCCTCAAATGTAGCGATTAAACCGATAATTCTAGCCCGATTATTCTATTTCTGTCCAAAATTGGCCATGCTTTTATCAATCGCAATGTTTATCTTTAGCTTTGTCTAGCTTATGTTTATAGACAGAAGCTCATTTGTTTTAACTGATTGTGTCCAAGGATGGATTAGAAAATAGGAGGGTTTTTAGAGGAAAATACTCGTTTAGAAAACATTTAACTAGTCATTTTTAAATTAAGAACAATAAAAGTGTGTATACGTAAACAAATAACTTTTGTTTACTTTCTTTTCCACTTCTTCATTTCATTCCGTTGGCCATATGGTAGCTTTTTTTAATCCTCAAAAGGTTAATTTAATAAATGTATCTGTACCCATTAAAAATTGAAAAGGGGGGGGGGGGATTAAACAATAAGATATAATAAACTGCTCGCAGAGAAAAGCATGTCATACATTATATCACGTGACCTATCGTTGCAAATGGGCACAACAAACGACTGTTCAATTATAACGTTGAAATATTCAAAACTTTCGTATTTATTGTCCGATTTCCTTCAAAATTCTTTTGATCTGTGCGTCTGATTTTTCTGTGTTTTTTTTTCAATCAATAACATATGATCAAACTACACAGATAGAAGTGTATGACGTACGCCTTATTACGTGACCAATCGTTGCCAATTGACACGACAACCAACTGTTCAGTTATAATAACGTTGAAATATTCATAACCTTGTTATTTATTGTCCAAATTACTTTAATCTCCTTTTGATCTATTCGGCTTATTTTTCTGATTGTTATCGATGCTAGATTTTCCTAGGCATCCATACCCCCCCCCCCCCCCTTCGAGGAGGAGAAATATCATAATTGTTATAATAATACCGATGATAATGATGTTAATGTCAATACTATTAATGATAATAATGTTGATATTAATAATGATAATAATAATAATAAACAGAACAAGAACAAGAAGAACAAGAAGATGACGAAGAATTTGTCTGATTTACCCAGGGTAGTCGCTTCAGCAGTAACAAAGATATTGATAACTTACTAATTTATTGATGTCACTCTATTTGTCAATTTCACAACGCATATAGGGAAAGAGCTGAGGTTAGTTGACTCTATCGACTCCCCTTGGGTCATGGAAGTTCAACATGTTCAAAGATATTTACAGAGATGTATACACATTGTAGGGCAATTTATAATGGGCGGTACCCGAATTGCATGTCTTTTTTAGCTATTTTTCTGATTTAGCTCAATGAAATATTCTCAGAGACCAATCAAACTCTTAAACTGTTGAATAAAGCAGGAACTAGCATATGGAAAGGGGAAAATAGCCATATTTAATCTGTTACACACTTTCTTAGGCTTGCACACATTACCTGAAAAGTGGTTGCACCCCCCCCNCCCCCCCCCCCCCCCCCCGCGCCCCCGTTTCCGCCTTCTCTGAAAGGGAAAACACATATCCATATATTACCATGAAATTTCAGATGAAGAAATATTAGGCTAAAGGGAGTATTTGTAGATCAAGAATTCGTGGGAGTACCTCATTCCATGGAATTATTCTCTGCTTACTATATGCTGTTCCCTATTGGGGTACAATAGGGGCTCGGGTTTGATGTCACAGATTTTCACGCTGGATATGATACATGTACGCATCGTTTTATGTAGAAGCTCTGTAGTACAAAGACTCTATCATGTATGAGATGAGGTTATTATTCGGGGTCGTGGGTATGTTTTTCGGGGGAAACGGCATTCTACGGGATGGACATGTATTTCCAATTACGTTGGTATCACCTTTTAAATTAGACCTACTTTTGCCTTTTCGAGGTGGTGCTAAATGTGTTACGAAATCTTTCCTTCCGTTTCCTGTAGGTTCGTTTATTACTCGTAAATGCCAGTACTAAAGACTCAGTCACACCATTGCGTTTAAAACCAACAATTGCCCTGACATACGCACCATGAGCCTCTTCCCTCACGCCCCCCCCCCCCTTCACCCACAACAAAATGAAGGAGTACGCTTAGCTGACACTATAACGCCGAGCGCAGAATAGCGGCCTTCAGCGTGGGTTAAGGCCCGTGCACACCAAACACGGCACGGCCTCACGGCACGGTTTTTACGCGATTTCTCCCCTGTGATTGGCCAATTGTGAAGCATCCTTCGCAAAGAGGAGCGCGCTGACCAATAACAACCAAGATAGCGCGTAAATACCGTGTCGTTATGCCGTGCCGTGTTTGATGTGCCCGGGCCTTTAAGCGTCTCCAACACTATTTAAACTATTTCCGTAGAATGAAGTCGACCGCAAATTCAATGCTCCTTTGTAATTATATACAAATCGGAACCGGCTTTTGATTGTTGTGTCCGCACAATTCACGGCGTACGGATCTATTGTACGAAACCCACTTTATTTCACGGAAATAGTTTATTATACCGTGTTTCTCTTTATTTCGGCTACCGCAAAGCTTCTTTCAAATTTTATGAACGATCGGCAGACGTTGGTTATAAACGCAACGATGTAACTGCGCCTTTACCGCAAGCGTAAGATTGCACCTTTTTTACTCCATACTGCATTCCCTGTAGGATCGCTTGCTCGGAATTGTTTGTCTGTATGACGCAATTGAAAATCAAATCGGTTTAAGACATTCTTTCAATTCCAAGTTCGTAACCTAAAGATGGGGAGTATATTTGCAGAAGGAGTTAGGTGCATTTTCGGAAATTTGGAGAAAAACTTGTTCCTCTGTGCGAGGTTGTGCACACATCTCTGGAGAACGAATTATTGATTACAATGTTACACTTATTTTTTCATCATGGTAATGATAGACGGATACACCATTCACGCTTTCATATACACTAATAAATCAGGATGCTATTTTGCACCTTCAGGAGTGCAGCACCCTTAACGGTGGAGATATGCAGTCCAGGGCACTGCTATTGTATTAGCGGTTGTACATCTATGGGTGCAAAAGTGCACCAAAATCTCTTAGTGCGAACGGTGATTTATTTGTGTGAATGGATTATCAGAAATTCAGTTTAAATTTGTAGGGCAAAAGGATAATGAGGTGACATTAACGAATCAATTTTATTTGCAAATAGATCAAAATCCTTTTGCAAATGCAGTCTCTTCTAATAGAAATTAAAGTATACGAACGTAAATGAGTCTCTTTTTTAGATGGAAACACCTCCTTCCTAAATCTACGAATTCGTATATTTTAGAGACGATTCCAAATTTACGCTGACCTTTGACCATAATGGACGTCATCACAATAAGCAGAATTGATGACGAGAAGGGAGTATTGCTAACCACGGGCTAATCGTAGAATTCATTCCATTTTATTAGTCAGAAAAAGGAAATAAACGTTTTAGATATTATCTGGCAGATTCTAGACAATCTAAGCTTAGTCAGTGTTAGTGAATCATTGCATTGGCAACTATTATATTTGATAGAGACATAAAACAGTGATGGATTCGTTTATCATTTTGGAAAACCGTCATCTTGTGAATTTCCAGAAGTTATGAATACATTGTGTCCATTAACAATGATTGTTGTTCTACTGGGAAAAAAACAACATTGCGTGTAAGATTATTTACTTAAGGAACATTCGTCTTGTGAGTGTTCCGGACTGTAAACAATGGTAGCCTGGAAAATCAACATAAACTAGGACAGGGTCAGAAAAAAAATCGTTTCTAACAGAGGCCCACTACAAAAACTACAAGGCTTCTACAGGGAAATCACTTTGCTGTCGACATTAAGGAAAGTTTTGTTCCAACGTCAAGGAATAATTATAAAAAAAAAAAAGACGATGGCGTTGCTCACAGACTCCTACGGCATCGCATTAACCATCGTCAGTCTCTTCCTGACTTTCATCTGGTACCTGAGGACTCGAAGCAGCTTGCGACATCGCCTCCCACCCGGGCCCGTCGGCCTACCCCTAGTCGGGATCCTCCCCTACATGGGGGCTCAGAACCCTTGGGTCAATGTCCTGCGGATGTCGAAACGCTACGGGACCGTGTTCGGTGGGTTCCTAGGAAGCTACCGAGCGGTGTTCCTCAACGACTACGATACGATTAAGGAGACATTCTCGAGGACCGATGATGTCTTCAACGACAGGCCGAGAATTTCGATGTTTGAACTCTTCAGCGATGGGCAAGGTTAGAAAATTCCACCCGAATTGAATATTTTTATTTAATTTTCATATTTTAACCCATTGACTACTGGAACCCGGTAGTCCCTGCACAAAGTCTATGGGAATTACATGATTTAGTAGTAAGTAGGTTTATTAAGTAAATTTCACATGACCGATTTTCATAAAACTTAATGGCTCTGTGCGTTTGATTGAAATATTGTTTGACGTCATTATGATGGCTCTTTAAACTTGAAATAAAAACAAACATCACACACTGTTTCAACTTTGGGTAAAACAGCCCCCACCCAATATCACTCATAATAATAATGATAATAATAATAATAGATGCAATTTGTATAGCGCACGTATCCACTCTGCTGACTGCTCAAGGCGCTCTACATTATATTATTAGCCATTCACGGCGCACTTGGCATTTCAATTTCAAAGAATAAATATTCCTGCCAGGTACCCAGTCACCTCACCTGGGTTGAGTGCAGCACATTGTGGATGAATTTCTTGCTGAAGGAAATTGACGCCATGGGTAGGATTCGAACCGACGACCCTCTAGTTGAAAGGCGAGAGTCACGACTACTACACCACGGCGCCTCAAATACCTTTAAATAACGAACCGTCTGATTCCCAAACTTCCCGAACCGACGAGTTGTCTGTTGAAATTCAAATAGTCTTGATTACATAAAGCTTAAATCATAATACAAATATCGCAATTAATATCCTTTCTTTTGATTCTATGAAAAATGAGTTTGAATTTCATCTGCCATACATGCCATGCTTAAACCCCTATCTGTTAGGAAAAATGTTATTTGTCTAATGTTTGTTTGTTTGATATTCCTTCAATACACTTGAAAAATGCAAGCCAGAATATTATCTACAAAGAAAAATAATTTGATATTTCCCTGTCAAGAGCCTGTAGGTCAATACATGAAAAGGTATGGGAATGTATATCCTTATTGTGCCAACGAAAGTTTTAAACTCGGTTTCGCTTTGATTATTATAATGGTAAATTCAATACCCGGTTTATTTTCTAGTTTCTAGTCTGAATAGAGAGTGAAAGTAGGGAAGCAAAATTGCCATATTTACCAAAAGCATATTTGAGTTTGAAGTGGCCTATATCACAGTTCGAATCCTACATCGATATGTTCTGCAATGCCCAAAATGTACTTATCTTTTTGCAGACGACTCCATTATCATCTTGTTTAATTAGGGTCTAAGAATAGCGTGTTGTTTGTTGAGCAAGATAAAAGCTTAATCCGTTTACAGTTGCCGAATTGAGCAACAAAATCGGCATCTCCACATCTCGAATGCTTGTCTTCAATCCATGTAACCCGGTCGGTCCCTTGACAAGCCATCATATTCCATATGTTTTTAAAGAATGATGTTCTACAGACAATCAGACATTAGGAATGATCGATTTCGAGATTCTTAGATTAACCCACAACAAAAGTTAAACATTTTTCTTTAAGGGTTGGGTCTGCTGGGCCAGACAATTCTTGCTTTGATTAAACGCTAACAAAAATCAGACTAGCAGATCAAACAAGTTTGAAGTTAATCGGACAAAATATAAGGTAGTTATGAATACTTTAATTATATAACTGACCAGGGATTTTCATGCAAATGTGGAGGCGCCGTGGTGTAGTGGTCATGACTCTCGCCTTTCAACCAGAGGGTCGTAGGTTCGAATCCCACTCATGGCGTCAATTTCCTTCAGCAAGAAATTCAGCCACAGTGTGCTACATTCAACCCAGGTGAGGTGAATGGGTACCTGGTAGGAATATTTATTCCTTGAAATGCCATGTGCGCTGGTGGCTGTCGGGCTAAAGCCAAGGTAATAATATTGCAAAGTGCCTTGAGCACTCCACAGGGTGGATACGTGCGCTATAGAAAGTGCATCTATTGTTATTATCATTATTTTTAAATCAGCGTGCATTTCTCGACTGCTATCTCATTATAACCTACGGTATTGTTTTGAATAATACGCTTTAAGGTATACATGCAGAGTGTTAATCAAATATTCAAAAGGTTGAATCAACAAATGTGCCTGCATCCATGTATTTATCGACGAAAGACAGCATTTTCTTTGCGTTTAAAGAGAGGATTATAAAAGAATAAGATGTAATAAACCACATGCAGAGAAGAATTTGCATGAAAAACCCTGTTGAGTTATACATGTGCAATTGAAATGTTCATAACTTTAATTTCTAATTTACTTTCCTCATTGCTCCAAGCATGTTTTATCTGTTCGTTTGATTTTTTCTGCTTTCAATCAAAGCAAGATTTTCTGGCACAGAGGACAGACCAGATCTTCAATAAGTTTGTTTAAGTTTGTTTAGCATAGATTGTTTTTCATTTCATTTTTAACGATATCGACGAAAAAAAGAGGAAGTACAAGATCATTTGATAATTTGTGAAAGATATTCTAATGTTCCCTACTGTTCAGAAATGTTGACGATGACAAAATAATAGTTTCTAAATTGAATTCAATCAATTCTTTTCCGAGAAGAATGTTTTAGTCTGTTCTCTTTTCTCTAGCATGTTGGAAAATTTGCTGATTAAGATATTTGTTGCTCTACTTTTGTTTTTGCATTCTGAATATAGTGTTCAAGTCTCGAAAAAGCATAACGAAATTACAACATACTCTTTAAAATGCTACCTGCACTATTCAATTATAGAAATATGATGTTTTAATAGATTTCCACTGTACAATGGGGTGGGAGGTGATGAAGGTCGGGTCGGTGGGGTATCGATGGTCGGGCAAGACGCAAAGAGGAGAAAATGACGTAGCTTACGTAGGTGATTTGGTGCATGGGACCCGGTGGGGACTGCCCCCTTTCCCATCCTACCATCGTATACATTTTAGTGGGGGTTTTTTTTGTGTGTGTTGACTTTTGCTTGTCAAAACACCCACTTCCTACTCTCAAATTCTTTACCCGCATCTTATGTTAAAAAGGGGGATTTCAATTGAATAAATTTCAATAAATTGTAACTTCGAACGATTATGTTTGTTGCATGTAGCCATACTATTGTGATAGTTATTTATATATAGTATTCGGTCTGTTTAGCGCCGACGACTGTCACAGCAGCTTTCTGGTGACCCCGTTTTGCGTCTTGCTATTTATCAATTTCCCAGTGGAATTGGATATATATTACATCTAATTCCACTTGGCAGATGGTACGCAGATAAAATGTAAAGGGGAAACCCCTGTGATTATTTTGCTCCCATTGAACTGTTGAATGAAGAAAGGCAGATGAACATTCGGACAAAATCGGAAAACCAGTTCAAAAGGTACGAGATTTCTGACGCTGATGGGAATCCATGCGATCGGCAACATTGACGGAATCTGTGGCGTCATTTCGGAAAACTTCTCATTCACTCTGTACACAAAACTTTTCATGTATTTTTTTCCAGAAAAGTTAACAAATGTTTGTTCTTCGGCTAAGTAGGCCTATAGCATTCCTTTGCCGATTCCGCATGTATTTTGAGAAGAATCTTGAACCCTCACCTAAAATTTTACATCAATCAATTTCTAAAAATCATATGTACAAGGTGAATGAGGTGTTGTCTGACATTACGTCACATATTCTGTCGAAGCTGCCAATCAAACGGATTCCCGCGCGTCAGCGGCCTTAATCATGTTAATCGTGATATCTCTGAATTTAAAAATTCAAGTCGTCTGATTTTGCTCAAATTTTTACAGTTCGTTCATTTAATTTTTTCCTTTCAATGAGAACAAGACTAATAGGGTTCACTCACAGATTTAAATTGAGTGTTTTCGGAATGGTGGACGGAGGCGGGTACTACCGACGAGTCCGACAGCCCACGAGTACGACAGCTTACGAGGCCGACATTTTAAATAATTGGTGCACGAAATAGACATTACAAAAAACGGATTAGAGTCAGACAACTCATTAATCCGACAAAATCATGAAAATGATTACGACCGAACATAAATTTTGCAACTGAGACCGACTCGAGGTAAAATTGGTCTATTAGTCCGACAGCACTATATTTACGTTAGTCGGTCTTGTAGGTCTGTTTGCGTGCTGTCGGGCTCAAAGCAAATAATTTGTCAGTGTCGATCTTGCGAGCGTAAAAGTAAAAATGTCTAGCTCGAACCTCATTTTGAAAATTGTCGATGTAGTAGGCTTATATTCATTTCTGTCGGACTCGTGGGATGCCCCCGACGGAGGCCTGTGGACGGTAAAAAACGATTGGGCATCTGACATGTCTGATATGTGTAATACAATGCGCTCATCAGTTGCGCACTTGTCATTTTAAAGGGGAACCAACCCCTGGAATTATTGTGCTCTCACTGAATGAAGAAAAATCAGATGAACAAACTGTGAAAATTTGAGAAAAATCGGACAACCCATTCAAAAGTTATGAATTTTTGAAGTCACAGATATTTGACGTTCACTGCCACTCATGGCGATCCGTGCGATCGGCAACACCTACTGAATATATGACGTCATGTCGGACAACTCCTTATTCACTTTGTATATAAGATTTTAAAAAATTGATTAATGTAAAATTTAGAGAAAGGTTCCAACATTATTCTTTTCAAAATACATGCAAAATCAATTCAGAAATGCTACACCCTAAGCGAAAGTTGGCATTTTGTTGACTTGTCCGAAAAAAAGGAGAAAATGTGAATTTTTGTGTACAGAGTGAATGAGGAGTTGTCCGACATGACGTCACAGATTCCTTCGGAGTTGCCGATCGCACGGATCCCCATGAGCGGTAGGTATCGTCGTATCCCTCTAGCTATATAGGCGCGATCAGAGGATGATGCGAGAATCTGTGGTTGGGTTGTGTATTGAAATAATCCCTGTGTGCTCAGAGCAAGAGCAAGAGCAAGAGAATGTGCAGAGATGTTAATAGAACACAGAGTCCTCAACTGAACTGCGGGATGCACCTGAAAATGAGTTTATGCCTTCAGAAAGAAATTCATTCACATTGTGCTCCACTCAACCGAGGTTAGATGTATGGGTACCTGGGAGGAATATCTATTCCTTGAAATTCCATGTGCGCTGGTGTACGCTAAAGCCAGGGTAATAATAATGCAAAGCGCCTTGAGCACTCCGCAGAGTTGATACGTGCGCTATATACATTGCATCTATTATTATTATTATTATTATCATTATTTTCCTTTCACACCCAGGTGTCGTCTGCTGCTACATTGAGAACCACTGGAAGGAGCAGCGCCGCTTCACCCTTCGCGCCCTCCGCAACTACGGCATGGGTCGCCTGAAGGGGTCGCTTCGTGACGCAATCGACGTCGAAACTAAGCACCTCATGGACGAGTTCGCCAAGATCGGGAAGCCTTTCAATCCTGCCGATTACGTTGCACTGGCTACGTGTGATATCACGTGTAATATGGTGTTTGGGAAGCGCTACGACTACGACGATGCCTCATATCGGGAGTTCATCCACCGGTTGGAGAGGATCTTCGAGCTGGCCGATGTAGCAGGTGGGTTAATAAGGGGATTTCGATTCCATTCGTCACAGTCACAGTCACAGTTTACCGGAAGAAGTACGTCATAGTTTTACGCGTCTTCTTCTTGTTACGTGCGAAACAACCTGTGACGTAACAATAAGCAGACGGGCAAAACTATGACGTACAACACTACCGGTCGACTGTGACTGTGGCGAATGAAATCGAAACCTACATAATATGTTGTTTTCTACTTAAAATGCTGGGTTTTCGAAATAGGTTGACGAAGGCTTGTGGACGGCACGAATGCGCAACTGATCTGCACGTAAGATGACATATGCGCAGTCGATTTCTCCATATTTGAATGCGCATATCATAAGCGCCCTCGTTTTCTATCGTCCACGAGCCACTGTCCACCAATTTTGAAAAGCCACCCAATAAAACAAAACAAAAAAGCAAAACAAATAAACAGGGTCAAATTGGAAAATGTCTTGCTTCCAAAGGCGTTGTAAACTACATGAAGTACGTTCCCTTCAGCGGATACACCGACATTGGCGATTCTGCGCGCCATCTCGATAACGGACTTTTCACGAGGGAATCCGACGAGCATCGGAAATAGTTCGACCCGAGTCGGGAGCCGACTAACTTCATTCAAAATAAAAATCCAAAATGCTGTACAAAAATGAAAAGTTATAATTTTTAAACCAAACTACAATGCTTTAATTTTTAAAATGTCTCCATAGGTGCTGTAAACTACTTAAGCTGGATGAAGTACGTTCCCTTCAGCGGGTACAACGACATGGGCGACTGCGCGCGTCATCTTGAGAACGGGCTCTTCACGAGGAAATCCGAGACGCGTCGTAAAGAATTCGACCCCCCGAGTCGGGAGCCGAGGGACCTCATCGAAAATCAAATTCCACAATGCTGTACAGACATATTAAAAGTGATCATTTTGAAACCAAACTCAAATGTATTTACCATATGTCCCAAAAAAATGACAACGGGGCTTTCAGGATTAATAACTTTTGAAAATGAATATGAAAATAGATGCGGTTTGGCATATCAAACATATAACTATTCACCTATATCTGGTGAAAATTGTAGGAGATTTGCTTCAGTGGTTACAAAGAAATGACGCCTTTTGTAGCAGATGTCATAATTCCGTTCTGCACAAGTTTGTGAGGACGGAGACGTGTAAAGCACAGTGGTTACTTCAACTTCCAATGGTTCACTGGTCAAAATGAATGTTACTGTTTTTGTTTTGGGTCTCTATCC
>BQKZ01004912.1:0-11519 GCA_036244855.1 Temnopleurus reevesii | reverse complement strand
CCGGTTGATAACAATAAGACTACAATACTTGGAATCCAGTTTGCATACATTACTTGTTGCTATGTCGGGCAAGCCTCGGGCAAGCTTTCGAGTTGTCAAGAACAACTTTTGTGTTAGAGGTATGCATAAAATTTGTATCTATTAGTAAACCCACCTATTGAGATGAATGAATACCTGGTACTCTTTGGAATGATTGTACACCAGACGATGTTATGTTATTCATCTTCATTCACTGACATCACATTAATTCCCATTTAAGTTTAACCATTTACCAAAAATCACAATGATAGTCTGAGAGGAACTTCACCAAAACATTGAGATGCTCTCAGCAGATGGAGAAAAATACAACGCATGCATGAAGAATCAATATGTCTATTCTTGAAGAGAAAATGTGAAGTTATTATTTCCATTTTCTACAAAGAGAAGAAAATGTGAAATTCTATGTATAAAGTGAATGGAGACTGTTCCATGTTGGCAGCCATTTTGTACATGTAGGTTGCCAATTTATGGAGCCCATGAGCTGAGGGGTTGTAAGTCCAAACTTTGAAAATTCATAACTTCTGAATGGATTGTTCGATTTTAACAGTTTTATCCACTGAGAGAACATTGATGTCTGGCTGAAGGTCCCCGTTTAATGCTGACAATTTAAATTTGTTAAATGCTTCATTTGACCGAATTTAAGTGGGACATCATCCTCAATCACTATATTCTATGTTCTTGAGTCGTGCTAAAGATGATGTGGCAACTTATTTTAGGCTTGATGCAGAACTAAGGTTGATGTTGTATCAGAGCTTGAGACCATGATCAGTTGAGTTACATCATCATTAATCCCATGTTATCTTCTAAAAGCAGCTTAATGATCATCTTCACGAACTTAGCAAACATCACGATTGCCAGAAAATGCACATTAAGTGTTGAACCTTGTAACACAAAGTTTGTATGTGAATACATGAGAATGGGCGTTAATCCCAACTTGAGCGAGGAGGGGGGGGGCACCATGCGCGCACCCAGGATATTCATACCCGGGGGGGCTGAGCCCAAATTTTGCGCCCCCGCCCCTCCCCACTAAGCTGACAACCAAAATAAAAAATTTCCTTACCTCAAATTTTGGCACCCCCCTCCCCTCCCGGCTGAGCTGACAAGCAAAAAAAAAAAAAAAAAAGGTCATCAGCTTAAATTTGGCCCCCCCCCCCCCCCTTAGCGCCCCCAGGGGGCTGAGCACAAATTTTGCCGCCCCCACCACTTTGGCGCCCCCTTATAAGCGCATTTAGTCAACAAATTTTGGCGCCGCCCTGGCTCTGACCCGGGGGGGGGGGCCCCCAATGCCCCCCCCCCCCCTAGTTGCGCGCCTGGGCACCAGCGAACAGAAGAACTCACAAGCAAAAAGGAAGGGCCCCACATTTCGCCTCCAGCTTGACAAGCAAAATAATCCCATGTACATTTCATTCCATTTTTTCTTTCCCAGATGATCAAACTTTATTAAACCACAAATTATGGGATCTCATTTGTCAAAGTATCCTCTGAAAAAAAACCCCATATGGCCGCCTCCTCCCAGCTATCCCGTCCCCACTCCGTCCCACATCGATTGGCGGTGTAAATTTAACACTGACTTGGTGTTCATATGGGACAACACTAGACAATGATACAAGAACAATATTAGTGCAGAGTTACATTGATTTCATTTTTGTTCGATTTAATATACCAGTAGGCCAATGTTTAAAATAATACATTGATACCGTTTATAGTGTCGGCTTGAAATCAATTTATTTAAATGTTGTTATTGTGAATTAATCGTAAACACTGAGTTTTTTCTGTATTCTTTCCCATGTTAATGGTCGACTCACATCTTTACGTTTTTAGGTTGCGTCGGCCCAGCAGATCAGACGGTGTACTGACGTTAGGCTTACGCTCAACGACCGTGCGCCAAGTGTCAGTCCACCGTATGACCTGCGTCTTTGTGTGTTAGAGAGCGTTTTTAATTAAAAAAAAACGCTCGGCCGACTCAGGCTAAAAGGGCAAAGGATTGAGCTGGCCTTTAGTTTGGTTCTAATTGACGTGTATTTTTTTTTTCAAGCACGTTTTCCTAATCTCAAATTAGATTCGGAATTTGCCCAACGAGATATCTGCTTATTGGTGGCAATGTGTTTGTCTTTTTGTACATTAATCTAGATTATGTCGCATACTAATGGAGACTTATTGTTCTTTATTCTTCATGTTGTTCTCCGTTATTTGCTAACGATATGTAAACAAAAAATGGCACTGTGGGTCAAGTTTCAAATGTTATGTTGATCTGTGCAGTTATGTAGATTTCTTTTCATATCATTGCATTTTAATGTACATATTTCTTTTTGCAGCATACCGTAAAAATAAAATGTATAATAAAATAATTCAGTTTTTTATCGAAGTATTTTGAGGTTGGAATGATAAACAGCAGGCGGTAGTATGTCGGACTGAATCAAATATATATATCATTTTCTAACGAATATCGAGTAGAGCCTACTTAGAAATAAGTTCAATTTGGAAAATAAATGGTCATAGGTGACCTTATATATTGATAACAGTGTACAAAGGTGCGACTTGTCTTGACAAGTGGAATTGAATAAAGTAATGCAATTATTCATTCTAGCTTGGCACGTGAAGCATCACGTTCATTGTTATTTTCTTGTTATACCACTTCGTTTAAGTACCGTTAGAAGGAAACCGACGAAAACTAGAAAAGTGTGTTTCGATGTTAGCTCAAAAAAGCCCATGATTTTCAAACTTCTAAATGGAACATATTGTTCCTCCTTCCAATACTCACTCAAACTCCTTATCTATGACAATTTTCTAAAAATTGTTAAAAGATAACTAAATAACATTATTTACCAGAATGCGATGTTAAAGACATGATGGAAAATATTTGATTACTTGTCTGAGTCTATAGGAGATACGGGACAATTTAGAATATTGATTCACTCTGATGCTAAGATATTCATTTATTAGTTTATCCATCTATTAATGAACTTCTTTGTATCTTTGTTAGATCAAAATCATTAAATAAATATATTAACGATCAATCATGCTTCGAAAATGATCGAGGGCAACAAAACACATTTTGTACCTGACTCGGAGGATTCAGGGGTCGTAAATGAGATGTTTTACAAAAGAATGGATTATTACAATGAAGAAGTAATCATTTCTATTTTATTTCATTTCACAAGTAAAATGTCATTAGAAATATAAATTGTTTTCTCGAATTCATATATTCAATCATTTTCGAAACTGCTATCATCATGATATCAGTGGATGAATACGTATAGATAAACAATTTGATTGAAAATAATGAATGTTGAAAGTTTTGAGTGATATCTTCTGATGGACTTACTTAATTTGGTAATTTTGGTATGAGTTGTACTAGCAGACAACCGACCATTCACCTTCTACAAACATTTTTTTTTCTATAAATTGAATAACCTGAATTTGAGAATAGGTATACTTTCCAAAATACTTGCAATATTAAACATAGATAATCCAGCGAAAAACATAGGTATAACATTTATTGACAAAATGTAAAATTTGATGTAGTGAATGAATAAATATCCGCGGTTACGTTACACATTATACTATAATGACTAACTCAACGATCTTCATCAGATGATATCACTGAAAATTTTGATTAATCATAAGTTTGAGTGAATAATCAAATGCCTTTTTAAAAAGTTTTTACAGTCTTTGTATTTATTGTTTCTACATTCACTGAGAACATGATAATTCTGTAGGTGGGATCCCCTTCAATGTCATGTGATGTAGAGTTGGTTGCACAATCCGTTCAAGATACCGCAGAGAATACTGTCCATATGAACTTTATTAATGGAGTAAATCAATGGAACTGTAACAAAAGTAATCCAAATGTCGCACACTAATAATCATTCTTTCAAATGTTTCCTTTCTCTGCCTCTCTCTATCTCTCTCGCTCTCTCTTCTCTCTTTCTCTCTTTCTCTCTTTCTCTCTGTCTCTCTATTGCGCACACAGGAGCACAAACACACAAACACACAAAACAATCACACGCCAAATCTGTAATTCATCAGCACACAAGCATCACACACTTATACACACACACACACACACACACACACACACAATTACCCTCTATCAGCATGTCCCGATATGTTATTCTTTATTTTAAAAAAAATCCAAACACACACACACCAAAAGCACACGACTGTTCCTTTTTTTTCTCTCAACTCAAACACATACACACACAAACGCTTTTTAGAAATGTTCACTTTATGGACACACACACATGTCTCTCCCATCCATCTGACACCCCAAACTCCTCCCTAACCCCTTCATACTCTCTCTCTCTCTCTCTTTCTTTCTCTGTATTTCTCTCTCTCTCTCTCTCTCTCTGTCTCTTTCTCAACCAAAACCCACTCACAAATATGCACACACGAGAACGCATCCACATAAACACTCTCCCCATTCCCTCACTCTTTTGCTCGAGACGGCCTCCTCATGATGTAATCGATTTTTGTTCTCCCTTCATACCACACCAATCTGACCCCCCCCCCCTCCACCCCTCCATACTCTCTCTCTCTCCCTCTCTCTCCCTCCCTCCTTCTCTTTCTCCTCTCTCTCTCTCTCTCCACCTCCCTTCTCTCTCTCTCTCTCTCTCTGTCTCTTTCTCAACCAAAACCCACTCACAAATATGCACATACGAGAACGTAGACACGAAAAAACGTTCCTGCTCCTTCACTCTTTTGCTCGAAACATCCCCCTCTTTCTGCTTACATGATGTAATTGATTTTTTAAATGTTCTCCCTTCATACCACACCCATCTGACATCCCGGACCCCCCCCCCCCCCCCCCCCCCCCCCCCCCCCCCCCCCCCCCCCCCCCCCCCCCCCCCCCCCCCCTTCCCCCCCCCCCCCCCCCCCCCCCCCCCTCCCCCACCCATTCATGCACTCTCTCTCTCTCTCTCTCTCTCTCTCTCTCTTTCTCAACCAAAACCCACTCACAAATATGCACATAAACACTCTCCCCATTCCCTCACTCTTTTGCTCGAGACATCCTCCTCTTTCTCCTTACATGATGTAACCGATTTCCCAATTCGGCCTATGCTCTCAACAAAAAAAGTAGGGCATAAATGACAAAATCATTTTATGAGAGTGAATTTCCTTTATTTGTATTCATATCCATTTATATGTTTTCGATGTATACTGGAATAAATGTGGAAGACTGTACAAAAATGAAAATATGATTGCATAGTAAATCAGCTCTGGTGGAAAGAGCATATGCATTATATACACAAAATCATGATCTTAGCCAAAAGGTCGAGAAGCGATGCCTTGTGGAAAGAAAAGATTCGTTCACNCCTCTCTCTCTCTCTCTCTCTCTCTCTGTATATTTCTCAACCGAAACCCACTTACAAATATGCACATAAACACTCTACCCATTCCCTCACTCTTTTGCTCGAGACATCCTCTTCTTTCTCCTTACAATTATGCTCTCAACAAAAAAGTAGGGCATAAATGACAAAATCATTTTATGGGAGTGAATTTCCTTTATTTCTATTCATATCCATTTATATGTTTTTGATGTATACTGGAATGAATGTGGAAGACCGCACAAAAATGAAAATGATTGCATAGTAAACAAGCTCTGGTGGAAAGAGCATATGCATTATATATACAAAATCATGATCTTAACAGCCAAAAGGTCGAGAAGCGATGCCTTGTGGAAAGAATAGATTCGTTCACATTATGAACACAGAGTGTAACACACACTTGACATCGTGAAAAGGATTTCTTAATGTGAAACCGTCCCAATCTAACATTTCAGAGATTTACAATGAGAAAATTGAAACATTTATAGCATGATGTCAAATTAGTTTTAACGTTGTGAAAATACTCACTCACTGTGTAAAAATGATTTCACAGTGTATTTGTACAAATGCACCAATAACACAGTGTGGAGCAGACTACCAGGGGCCAGTTGCACGAGCCAGTTGTCTAAACTTCTTGTGCCAACCTCCTATCACAGACACAAACCTGGATACGTCTGTGTTAGAAGGATGGCACAAGCAATTAAGACGTCTTAAAATGGAGAGGTTGGCTTAGACCATTTCGTGCAGTTGGCCCTAGTATGAAACTCGGAGTGACTTTGTGTAAAACCAAAGAGATATAACACGATGAAGTTCACACTGTGAATGAATGTGTTCTTTCCGACATAGAGGATGCAAAAAGTATCAACATATCAACAAATGTACAATATACATGATAAAAAAAAGAGAAAGATATTAAATATCTCTTTATCTGTCAGATGGTTCGCAATTCTGTTCTAATTTAGAACAAAAGTTAAAACGGTGTAAGAGAACAAAATCACAATAACAAATTGCTATTTAAACCCCAAACCAGAATCTGGTATTTCCTATCTTATCTAAAGGCCGCCTCACACCCTTGCGTTTTTTGCCCAGCGGTTTTGAAAATAAAAAGCTCCCCTGGACTAACGTTCAACTTGCGCTCAAGGAGCGTACGCCCAACGTCAGTCCACAGTGTGAGCTGCGCCTTCTTGCGTCTAGAGAGCATTTTCGATTGTCAAAAATGTTGGGCCGACGCAAGCTAATAAAAAAAAGAGTGAGTCAGCCCTAGAACTATACTCCAAACCATAGATTTAATATATGTTTACTGATCATTTCATGTTTTTGCTATATATTTCCCTAGGTAATAGCTCATAGTGTCAATTTACAGAGGATAAAATATGTCATACGATGAAAAAAAATGATTACATAGATTATTTTCTTGATTAGATACAAATCTCAAAATAGCATTCTTAAAATCATAAATCATTTATTTACATTAGCACCTACCTGGCGTTACGTGCAACATCATAAAACAATCTGATAAAATCATAAACGAAGGAACCCAAAGTCCACTGGCAATCAGTTATCGAATAAACAAATTTATGTTTAATGCAAAACTGTCATTGGATTGATGACGTATTGTTTTGTGAAATTAAATGATGAAGTTTGTCTGCGAATGAGATATAGGTCTTATCATTTTTTTTTATCCGACCATACACTTCGATTTCTCCTCGATTATTTCATGCAATTGAACATATTGATGGATGTGAATGAATAAATGAATTGACACATCACGTGATAACGTCCCCGTTTCATTTAATTATGTTGATGAAATTGTAGTAAAAATATACAGATTTGCTATTCATTTACAGTATACAAAATACAAATACAGTATTAAAAAAATACAAAAATTCGGTAGATAGCATACAAAAAACATTGCATAAGATACAAAATACAGGATGTAAAACATTTTTTTTTAAAATAATTATGTAAAATACAGAGATTTTCATTGATATACATCATAGAATATTTGCATGTATATTTTGGACAGACATTCACATTCAGTCATCTCAAATAATAATTTCCTGCGCGCAAATATTACCAAGGAATATCACCAAACATTATTCTTAAAATCCTAAATCGTGTATTTACATTAACATCTTTAATAGGAAACATGTAGTTATCAATTGAAATATCATAAAACAAACTGATAACATCGGAAACGACGGAAAGCAAGGTCCACTGGCAATCAGGTTATTGAAATAAAAAAAATGTTTATTGGAAACTTGAAATTTGATTGATGACTTATGGTTTTTGTTGTTGTTTTTTTCATCTTGAATGTCAATTTGGCAATTCACTGAAATGTATTCTTGATCATTTTGTGATAACAAAACTACACTGATACAGTATGTCATCTATATATAGTATACAACATTCAACATACAGCATGAAAAAACTTATATTTTTTATATAAAATACAAAAGTTGTCATTCTCATACATTATTAAAAAAAATATTTACATGTATATTATGAATAAACATATTCATTATAACATATTTCAAATAATACTTCACTGTACGTATATATGAAAAAAAACCATAATGTGTTTATATGTCATTAATATATTATCTCAAAATCACGAACAATATTGACGGCATAGTCGGCAGATTTGAAGGGTCTGCTATACGATGATATGTAATTTATGTCATGACCGATGACACTCTAAATACTTTATCAAAAGGCATATGATAAGTATTTGATCAATTGAATTGATATGGATAATTGTGTGTATACGTTTTTCAGTTTACAACAAAATAACATGGTATATTAATATCCAATGCATACAATATATAACATACAAATAAGATTGTTTAAAGCAGAAAACTGTATACATGATTATGTAAAACAATGGAAGAAAGATAAACATGCAAATGTGGTAAACGTCGCAATATCCAGTCATCCATTTATCCCCCGCTTGTGCAATGCATAACTGAAATGGCAACTTCAAACGGTGACGTGTAATATTAATAAACTTTACATTCATCTAAAGATAAACTAGGGCTTAATATACTTTCCCTTGAAATGTGGATGTCATGCCACAGAATATATAGCAATAATAAAAACAATATCACGGTAGAAAAAACAGTAATATAGACAATGTCAAGGAATAAAACAAACATATCTCGACCGATAAACATTGTAGAAATAACGACTGGTAACCAGCCGCGATTAAGGTGTTAAAAAAAACCAAAACATGCTTCCCGTTTTCCCTCCAGGCCGACCGACCGTATGAACATGTCCAGGTGTGAATTTCATGTAACTTTTATTAGAATAAACAAACTAACAGAAAAAGTGGAAGTAAACAAATGAAATGCAACCTTAAAATCCATCTTACGAGTTCCTTAACTTTGCACAATATTTTAGTATTCCTCCGCGATGGTGTTACACGCAAACAAAAATCTTCACATGGCGGAGGGGTGGGGGGTCGCGAATTGCCGACCATGAATTTATTACAATTTTCACTCATTAGAATACCCATAGACTACTCGCTTATGTGTGAAAAGGTCTGAAATTCAGTAAATTCGCTAAAATTTACGTACGCCGATTACTATTGGCTTTGACAGAAGATTGACTGTTGTTTTGGATTTTTTTTTTATTATTATGATTTGTGTTTGTTAAAGGAAACATCATATGGCTTCATAAATTCTTGTCGAGTTTTGAGGAAGTGACGGCATTTTTACTTTCGCTGCTTCCAATTGCAATTGCTGCATTTTGGCTGAACGCGCGCATCCCGGTGATTTATAACATCCTTTTGATTTCTCCAATTGTAACACCCTATCGTTTCCATATACAGCATGAATGTAACTTTCTTCACTTTTTAAGGAAGCAGCGTCACTGTTTGGTTCCAAGTAGATTCCACTTGGAATACTCTCAGAACTGCCTACTGAGCTGCTGTAGGAAGAACAGCTGTCATCAGAGGAGTAGCTCCGGTTGCTATCAGAACTCTCGCCAATGAAAACTGCATCATTGCTCAGCAGAGTAGGGCGCAGTGCCTTGCTCAGAGGTATGGGAGGGAGTGCCTTCTGAATGGGAGATGGTGTTTGCGGTGCTTCATAGGGGTGTTCCAAATGCGATGTGATGTCGTTCATACTGATGCTGCAGTTGGTTTGAAGCTCATTCCGAAGAGAATTTATGCTTTGCAGATTCACGTTCTTCAAGCGTTTGTATATTGCAAATGCTGTCGCACAAACACTACAGAGAACAAATACAGTTATTCCGGAGCTATAAAGAAGCGCCAGGGATACCATTTCCCTATCTTCGGTATGCCCTGCTTTCTTGGTAGATTTGCGATTAAAATATGGGACCTCTGAAATGTATCCTTGAGCATTTTGAGTGTTTGTCTGTGACGTGAGGTTTTCGGTGGTGTCATGAGGAAAATGATCTGATTTGGGATAATTCGGTTGCGTTGTGCTGTACAGTTGCCTTGGGTTAGTGACGTTGGAACTTCCCACCGGGATTGACAAAGGGCCGAATTCCCGCCACTGTTCTGCAGGTTTGTCAGGGACATTCGCATGTCCTTTGAACGTTTCATTGCAAACAATGACGACACAATATATGGACTCGATAAAATATTCAGGAAAATAGTCTGACATATACAGACGCGAAACGTGAGTGGATATTTGCTGGATACGGATATACTGATCACTTTGTGGCACTTTGTGGTCTCCTACATACCAGACAATCTCAATGTCCGGTTGGTCAATGTTATCGGGAACGGTGCAAGAAATGGTCATGTCATTGTTACCTGGATGTGAGTGATTCCTTGCTTCAATGGTGACATTGACCGTTACATCTGGAGGGCATGATTGGGAATGATAGCTCGTTTGGGTTGTATCGTAGATCAAAATCAGCTTCACGGGAGAGGAATCCGAAACACTCTCAAGTCCATTGAACACATGACATTCAATTGAGCCATCGGTCACATCTCTCAAGTCCAGATGTGTGGTTAAGGAAATGTTAGCATCCTTTGAAGTTGATTCACATCCAGTGAAAGCATCTATTGGTAAGCAAGACCATGTGAATTCAAGCTGATCGGTACTGGCATTTGTTTCACAGGTAAACTGGGTCGTTTGGCCAAAGCTCATCCGGGGGTTTAGAGGCTGAACGCTAGCTTTCATTGATGTAGAAACTAGAATAGGTCCTATGATGCATTGCAAACGATGACCGGGAAAAACAATGTCACTGGTCACCTCACAAACTATCTCCTTCGAGTGCAGCTCTCTGGAAACCCTCAGGGTGTGCGTCAAGACTCTTTGGAATGCTTCATCATGGTGTGGCGGCAGATTCACCCCTGGAATGTCCGGTTCCAATCTCCAGGTCAAATCAACAGGGGGAGATCCTCGAGACACCCTGCAAAAGGGTTGCAAGAAATCACCCTCTCGCGCGATAATCAGATTGCCTGGTCCACATATCAATTCGCTTTCGGTTGGGAATATCCATTGGAAGTTGACCTTCAACGTTGCCTTTCTTGATGAGAAGCACATGTTTAGCTTTGAATATATTCTCTGACATGTAAAATACTGCACGCTGATGTTTGCCTGAGCAGTAATGACGGAAACAGCATGTCGACTACGCTCATAATGATTCTCATTAATGAATGTATTACCGATCTCTGGGGAGACTCTCCAAAGGATGGACTCTGATAAAGGATTAAACTCGTTAACAACGCATGTCAGATTTACAAAGTCCCCCTTGGCTGCAAGTTTGTCAGAAGGCTCAATCACAAATACATTTGATGAAACTATACAAGAGTGTAAACCTTGCAAGAAAGAAATTACTACAAGAACCAGAAGGAAAATTGTCCGCGTAATCCCGAGCAGGTGATTCTCCATGTTGGTAATGTAATAAAGAGAAGCAAGGCCTTTCTGGTATATATTATATTCTGATGAAAAACGAACCTTTATAGAGTAAGATAGCATAGATGCTGGTGTATTTACAGGACTGAGAAGATGAATCAATATCAAGTTTTGGGGAAGAGGTAATTTTTTTCAAAGCAGATGCTATCGAAATGAAAGAGGAGGCTCTTAATAAGCGCCTACTGATAGATTACACTACATGGCATACAGGTTTATGATGACTAGTAGTACCTTACAATAGCAAGTGAAAGTTATTGAAGTG
>BQKZ01004911.1:0-23697 GCA_036244855.1 Temnopleurus reevesii | reverse complement strand
ATGCTATGATCTTGAAATGTGTATAGAAACTATATGTCATGGTATATATCCCCAAAATTCACATTTCTTTAATCATTACCAAAACTATACATGGGCTTTAAATGCAAATTAAAGGGAATCCAGTGTGGACAAATAGTGCATTGATCATGTGTGCAAAAGCAACCTTAGAAATTATTTCGAGGAATCTCAACAATAGAATATCAAAGTGGTGTATTTCAAAAGCTTCAGAATTTCTGTGATCTTTGAGTTGACAAACTTGTCATCCTTTATGACATCATCTTGGACCACCTTAAGCCCTGGTCACATAGGACCCCGGAAGCAACACGATTCACCCCGACTCTTTGTTAATTCACAGTTAACTGCCACAGAACGAGTCGGGGTGAATCGTGTTGCTTCCGAGGTCATGTATGTGACCGGGGCATTTCATTTATTTCGCACAAATAATGTCATATTTTCTTCTCTTGAAAGGAAAACAGAGGTCCATTCACTATGTTTCTTTGAGTTTTTACATGGCCTTATCAATTGCATTCTCCTGGTGCAGTGCAATTATGCTAATATAATTTTTACTCTTCATAATGATTAATGGGCAAATTTACAAACATTGATGTGAAACTTGAAAATAATTAAACATATACATGTATGTCTGGCATAGGAATTAGTCATAGGAATAAAATGACAGAATAATAGTACATTTACATTATTCATAATTTTTTTCACAAGTTTCCCATATTCAGGCCAAATTTCTCATCTGAGATTTGCACTTAAGAAAACATTTCCTTGTTTTGGCATTCTGAATGAGTAATATTGTGGAATATAACTGGAATTTGACATCACATATGAAATAACAATTTATACATTTGCATAAAAAATCAACAATTTATATAATAAGTTTCCCAAACCTGGAATTCACATCGCACATGCTAGACATTCAATCAAATAGAATGTTTCCATAAACATGAAACATTTTGAGATATATTATCATTAATCTTTACATTTCACTTTTGATTATGTACATTCTTGACATATAAATGCATAGCTGATGTACTACATTAATTTCTCAATAATATTTACAATAAAATAATAATTTGGGAAATTCTACTAAAGTGTCATGTCTATTACGCCAATTTCTTGACAAATATTCAGCGAATTTCATTAAAATCCCCTACATTAGAAACAGATAGTGTGATTTGGAATCCTCTTCCAATGCACAGCAGGTATTCTCCATCCTTCAAATTTTTGATCTCATTTAAAAACATATCTTTTTAAACTCACCAAGCATGTACACTTAAACAATTTAAGAAAAACTAGCGCAGTTAAAGATATGTAGTTTATATATAGTAATTGCGCTTTACAAATCCTTTGGTGCAGTGATTCTGACTCTTGCCTTTTTAGCAGACGGACGTAGGTTCGAATCCCACCCATGGCGTTAATTTCATTCAGTGAGAGATTCATCCACATTGTGCTGCACTCAACCCAGGTGAGGTGAATGGGTACCTGGTAGGAATTTATTCCATGAAAAAAGCTCATGCCCCTAATAGCTGCACTGCTAAAGCCAGGGTAATCATGATGTAATTGTAGAGCGCTTAGAGAATTCTCATGAAGGGCTGATATATAAGCACTATGTTAAAGCCGTTCATTATTCATATATTGAATTTCAATTCATTTTAAAGAATAGTTGTTAAGAAGATTGGAGTACCAGATGTGACACTTTTGTGGAATTTCCTATTTACAAGGGACAAGTTGGTGACATTTATTTAAAGCTTCATACACAGTTCACATAACTCAAAATGTGAATTAAATTTAAAATAAGGTGAATGACTAAACTATTGCATCAAATTGTTTCCAGTATAAGTTGGATGAAACACATGTGCACATTAATATATAACCACGCACAAACCTTGCGTTTACTGCACTTGAACATTCTTTTTCCCTTGCCTGACTTCTTAAAATAAACGTCAGTACAGCATGAAGACAGTGTAGAAAAAGACTAGGGTAGTGCAATATGTCTTTTTATAAGATTACACAATATTTCAGGACATCGACGGCAGCAGTAATGTACTGCCTTCACAAATATTATTTTGAAATACCAATAACTCCCCAAAATCTGCTCATCAAAAGAAATAGGAGCATAATATCACACTGTAGCAATCAACAGTAAATAATCTATTTCCATAAAATGAAGTTGAACACCAATTCAATGCTCCTTTGTAATGCTATTCAAATTGGAACAGGGAGTTGTTTCACCAAATCGTTTGTAAAGTTACGCACGACTTTAAGTTCGACTGGTCTCAGTTCTTGCGCTGAATGTGCGTAATAATATGAACCATTGCGCGCAAGAAGGGATACCAGTCAAACGTAAAGTCGTACGTTAAGTCTTTCTTATCTTGGTGAAAAACCGCTCTGGTCTGTGATTGTTTTGTTTGCACAGTTCAATACACGTCATACTGATCTATTGTCGCATGACCCACTTTATTTTACAGAAATAATACAATATCGTGTTATTCATGAATAAAAAAAAAATAATATTGATCAGACTTCCCCAAACATTGCGATCTTGACACTCCCCAAAACATTTCCCTTCCAAATAAAAAGATGTGACTCATATTTTCTATCAGTTTATACAAGCAAACAAAGAAAATTCTGATTTTATCTTTGAAGGGTCAACACGTTCTGAAATCAGATTGTTTGCTCATTAGATATTTTGTTGCGAATATCTGCAGAATAAAACAAATAATCTCTGAATATGACTTAAATTTTCAATGTAGTGTGGAGCTTTTTATTGAAAATTTACACAATTTACGATAAAGCATTTGTTAACCTTCCAGAGCTGCCAACCATTATGGAATATGCAGGAGTTCAAAATTGAAATGTCAATATTGCAGCAGCTGAATAAAAGTGGCCAAAAACATGTCAAAAACATTCATACTCTAAAACCATTCACTTGTGATGAAAGCCTTGAATTGTAAAGAAAATTTATTTCATGCATATTTCAGAATGGTTGGCATCTCTGACGTTATGGAATATTGATGAGGTGTATTAAATCAAGGGTTTACATTGTTCTGTGGAACCTTGTTATAACGAGTTCTAATATAACGAATATAACCAATATAACAAGATTCCTGACATAACAAGGTGTTTTTAATGGTACAGTCATACCTGCATTAGTGACCACCTGCATAGAAAGACCCCCTGTCCACAAAGCTCACCTTTCTTGACACCCTAAAATCCATTTTGCATGTTAATGAACCTGTCTATAGAGACCACATGCTGTAAAAGACCAGTTGCTCTGTCTCCCTAAGGTGGTATTTATAGTCAGGTTTGACAGTTACAGCTTTTTGTACTCTTTTGTTTTGCTATACCGATATATATACAAGATTTCTGATAAAACAATGTCATTTTCATAGTCCCCAAAACCGTAATAGGTTCCACTGCAGATGAATGACTTGAAAAAAAATGGGATGAACTTACTTTTGATATAAGTTTTTATCATACAAAAGGTTGCACAGTATTCTATTCCAGTGTGTAACGTTTTAAATATACATGTATGTAATTTGTAAAATCTATCCCATCATCTAGAACCTCTTGATATATAAATATGAAACAAATGCAGAAATGAAACATCAGAACATACACAATAGCAGCATAACTAAAAATGAAAGGATATTCAGATACATGGCCAAGATACACCTGAAAAGTGGGTGGGGAGGGGCCAAAATGCACTTCCTAAATTTTCTGACAAGCAAAACAAAATTATGTTTTTTGTAGTAATGTATGCACTGTATACAGAAGGGACACATGAGCTGGACAGATTAAACAACTTCATTCAAGCCTTCACAATTAGCTTCATGAACACAAAAAGAAGTTTCCCTGTTGTTTTTTTTATTAAACAGGTATGACAAATGTTCAACATTTCTCTAAATAATAAGATTTCTTTTAGATTTTAGATTTTAGATTTCTTTAGTGTGCAACTGGCTGCATGTATCAACAATGCTTGAATGAAAGTTACCAACATTGTCTAAATCCTTTGTAACTTCTGCTCAAAGTGATGCAGTGTAAACAAGTTTATATAACAGGGTTTAACAACTGAAATGGCAAGGAAACTGATTCAGTTGGCATGAGGAAAATGCATGGAGTTAGATAGCAGCTTCAGGAACTCATCTACATGTGAATGAGTGCGGATTGCATCCTGTCTAGCAACAGAAGCAGACATGCCAACCAAATATCGTATTCCATACCTTTTCTATCGTCTTTTGCATCGTAACCCTTTAGCAACTGAACTGCCCGAAACTGCTCCTTGTATCGCTCACTAAACCGCCCAAAACTGCCGGCCATTTCAATGTGTTTTTGGAAACATGGTAACCATTCTCTTGGAGCTATGAATGTCATCTACATGTAGTATGTGTGAAATCCTTTTATTCTCAAGAGATAATTCTACCAAGAAAACTTTGAACATGATCAGCATTATTTCTTGAACGTCCATCAAAATGTAAGATAGGCAACAATAATGCCATACTTTCCAGTGAGTAAAAGGACTTTTGTACACAATCTCCAGTTGCTAATGGATTGGGGAACTAAAGTCTATAAATATGGCTATGGATGCACTGCACCATGGCATTATAATGCATCATGCCTGCCTCCATAGAATAACATTAAATTGTCTGATGAATTGTCTATTTATGACACCCATTAACAGAACAAATTCAAAACTCAAATCGGACTTGAGCTATGCCTGTTAATCGTGAATGAACTAATCTTTTATTTCTAACTCTTATGATTCATATCATGTCAGACAAAAGTTATTTTGGGGTCTTATGCACCTTATCAGAATACAAATTATAATCTGTGACCTCAGAAAACCTTCAAAGAGAGCAGCATCACATCAGAAGCCTCTTGCTCGGTGCTGTGAGGACGACATATTTAAATTGGTGTTGGGCTGGTAGAGTATGGTTGGTGATCCACAATATTTCGGTTTTGTGTCAGGCAATTCAGGTTTGGTCCACTACTGTATGTTGACCTACAGTGTACATGTTGAGATTAAAAAAAAAACAGGAGAAGAAAGAGAAATGGACAATTATTTTATAATTTCAAAGATTTTATATGTGAGATTCAATTTTTTTAGCCAATTGCAAAATTTACATAACCCCATTGGCTCATGCAGCTCACAAAAAGCTGTCAATACTGTACCCATGCCCTATGGGCCAGTCACAATCACACTTACATGTACATGTACTGGCCGATCCCACCTTGCTACCAAACTGATTTATCTTAAATTCGAACTATGAACTATACATTGATGTATTGCTTAATCAATGAATGTACAATCAAGACTGAGAAACATACATTTCAAATGGAATAATAAAGACAGTAATAATAACAATTGTGGAGAATAAAGGACAAATGGAGAGTGACTTTAGAATTTCAATGATTAGATATTTGATATTCCTTTTTAGCCAAATGCCCATTGGCCCATACAGCTCACAAAAAATGACATTAGCGTACCCATACCCCATGGAGGCAGTCACACCTACACTGATCAAGGAATAATTTTACTTTTTAAAACTTGATTCGCAGTTTTAGACATTGAGAAAACATTTTACTCTATAGTTTGATGTGAAAAAGTTGCTAAATAAAAAATATATTGTGTAGCAATCATGCTGAAATGCATAGCAAATTGTGATGCAATACCAGGCTAATTATTCCCTCCTGATTTATCTTAAATTCCAACTATGAACTATAAATCAATGTTCTATCTAATCAATGAATTTTATAATATAGATTGAGAAAAATAAATTTCAAACATCAGATTTCAAATGGAATAAGACAGTAGTAATTACAATTGTGTTGATGCAGTGTGAGAGACAGGTTGGATAAGTCTAATGTGACTGCACTATTACTAGTATTACAGAAATAGACGCAACAGCTGTCTGTACTCGTACAGAATGCAAATAAAAAGGGGAAACCCTGCTATCGGAAGTACCTAAGGGGAGACAAGAAAAGCAGTTGTCAAAAGATTCTAGCACCCAATTATGAGCTTGGATATTTTTTTTCCCCCAGGCTATCGCTTTGTAGAAATAATAATGAATTGTAGCCCAGAGGGGAGAATGTTTTTTATGTGTATGAGCATTCTGTCAATGTTCAACAAAATGCAATCAACCTAATTTTTGCCTCTTATAAAGTCGACCTCGTATTGTCAATAATCACTTAAAGTCGAAGCTCTGTAAGTCCCCTTCTGTGTAATGTACATGTATATCCCATTGTTTTCACCCCTCATAATTAAAAAGAGTCTAAGCTCGTTCCTCAGTCTCAACAGATTTGACTTTAATACACTAGGCAGGGTTGACTGTATACAGGTAACTCTACCTCAGTCAAATCTGTAGGGACCACACAAATCTGTTTGACTTATGAGAATTTTTACGTAGAAGAGGCTAATAACATTGGTTTTGTATGATCTGTTCCAGAAATTCTCATCAACTGTAATAGGCGATTATTTGACTTCAGCAGAGTTGACTGTACATCTGGACATTTGGACATACAGACAGTTCCAGTGGCTAAAAAAAGGGTCGCAATTCCCCTCTCCATGGTGCATAGCACGATGCAGCCCCTTCACTTTTCCATGATCAAATTCCCTGACTCTTTAAAGACTTTTCACAACTTTTCAAAATTCCCACATTGTTCCCTGACTTTTCATGACTTCATGATTTTTCCAAACTCCCTGACTTTTCATGATTTTTTATGATTTTTTCTAAATTCTATGACTTCTCCCTGACTTTCCATGACCATTAACTTTTTCCAGGATTTTCCTGGATTTTCCATGACTATCGGAACCCTGCTGGATCCACCCATGTTCTGCACTGGTTTGTCTCAGGACAGAAGTTCAAAGCAAGCACTGTGAGCAGAAGGGACAAAGCCCTGGGAAAACGTAAGCAATCTCCATTGAAGCATTAACAATAGCTACATGTAAATGTACATAAAAAGAAATATCCATCCTTCTTATGTTGTGAAAAAATGTTGTACAAGAGTCGCATCTAGGACTTTCTTTTGTGATCAGGAAGCTACTGTGAATGATTGAACGAAGCTATTTAATTTCATCCATGTTTTCAAGAAGTGACGAGAGCCAAAGGGTATTGTTACATGAAGACAAAGGATTCCCGACATAGCGCCAACTCAACAGGCATTCTATCGAACAACATGTTAATTTTATAGGACACGTTTCAATTGATTTGCAACTCATTTCGTGTAACAATGCCCTCTGGCTCCCGTCACTTTGTGAAAACACGGACTATTTGTCCAAGCCCTTTGTCCCTTCTGATCACAGTGTCAACTCCTGTCACCTTAAATCCTGCTTCCTTGCTTTGAACGCTAATTGACCAGTACCTGTGTGGCTCAAAAGCCACTGCACAGGTGCATGGTTTGTGGTTAACTAACCCCACAAGGGGCTTAATCCTTTGGGGAACTGTGTACTTGCCCCAGGAGATGATGAACCTTGGTTTTGATAGTCTTCGGGGATGTTGCTAGAAAGTTGCTTTGCTTGAAAATCAACTACAACTGAGTGTTTGCCTTTTCTTTCACGCACTGTCTGCGCAGTTTGTGGTTAACTAACCCACAAGGAGTTTAATCCTTTGGGGGAAATGTGTACTTGCCCAAGGGGATGATGAACCTGAGTTTTGATGAACTTCGAGGATGTTGCTAGAAAGTTGTGATTAATTGCAAATCAACTGCAAACTAATATTGGCCTTTTCATTCATGCACTGTCTGCACAGTTTGTGGATAATTAACCCCATAAGGAGTTTAATCCTTTGGGGAAATGTGTACTTGCCCCAGGAGATGATGAACCTTGGTTTTGATTGACATAGGAGATGTTGCTAGAAAGTTGTGATTAATTTCAAATCAACTGCAAATTAATTCTTGCCTTTTCAATCACACACTTTCTGCACAGTTTGTGGTTAACTAACCCCACAAAGAGTTTAATCCTTTGGGGAAATGTGTACTTGCCCAAGGGGATGATGAACCTGAGTTTTGATAGATTTAGGGGCTGTTGCTAGAAAGTTGTGATTAATTGCAAATCAACTACAAATGAATATTCGCTTTTTTATTCACGCACTGTCTGCACAGTTTGTGGTTGACTAACCCCACATGGAGTTTAATACTTTGGGGAAATGTGTACTTGCCCAGGGGATAATGAACCTCTGTTTTGATAGACTTAGGGGATGTTGCTAGAAAGTTGCAATTAATCCCAAATCAACTGCAAATTAATTTGAACATTTTCATTGATGCACTGTCTCAACAGTTTGTGGTTAACTAACCCCACAAGGAGTTTAATCCTTTAGGGAAATGTGTACTTGCCCAGGGGATAATGAACCTCTGTTTTGATAGACTTAGGGGATGTTGCTAGAAAGTTGCAATTAATTAGAAATCAACTGCAAATTAATACAATCAAACCTCATCATAATGAGGTCCTTGGGACTAGAGAAATTATCTCTCTATATCGAAACCTTGTTATATGAGGGCCAAGATCTCATTATATCAGTGTTCTTTATAACGAGGTTGGACTGTATCAATCGAGGTTGGACTGTATTGATAATTTCATTTGCACACTGTCTGCACAAGACACTCATGAAACATTGATTTTGATAAATGGATGCCGATCAACTGCAACTTGCAATTGGTTGTCTTCATGAATAGGTGCCAGACTCCACTAGCATTCATGCTATTTTCTAATCTGGTTTCTCTTATCCGGTAAACTTTAAGCTTACAGTGTAATACTTCCTTTTGGTACAGTATCATGTAATTGTATATTTGGATAATAAATAAATTCAATTCAATTCAATTCAATTCAACTTTCTACCAATACCCCAAAGTAACTTTTACAGAAGGACATATTAACTAAGTTCATTAAAATTCAAAACAATATTAAAATCTAAAAATAATTTTGAAAGATAAACTTCAGACTCCTTCCAAAAAAAAAGAAGATAAAGATAAATTCTAAAAGAAAAGATTACAAAAATTGAAACTCTCAATTTCAGTCTTGGAAAGATTTTTGGATGATCAGCAACGTTTTGGTCACATAGCACACTTCCGTATCTAAGTTGGAAATGATGATAGTTGGTTAAAAAAAAAATGGGGGGGGGGATAATTTCCATAAAGCAGCAAAGAAAAACAAATTTAAACTTCATAAATTGACTTTGGATTAATAAAACATCAGGTCCTTCCGTCTTACATCTTAATGGTTGGGAGGTTTGCCAAAAGTGTTAAGGGGTATGACGTTCAACATCGCCGCATCCAACTAACAACTTCCTAAGAAGATGTACCAATTACATCTTCGTGTGCCGCAAAGCAAATTGAAAGTTGACAATCTACCAAACACGACAACAAACATTAGGAGTCATCCCATCCCAGAATTACAGAAGTTAGAAGTTGATTGTTTAAGATACTGGAGAGGGTGTGAAGTTATGAAATTTGGCAATGATGCTTTCTAACTACCTACATGTAGCTTGTGAATGTGTGAAAATCATAATAATCTTATGTGTTACCTACATGTACAGGGTGTGAGCACATGGGTATCATATGAAAGGAAAAAAGTTTACTTTTTCAGTAGAGCTTTTTTTAACTAATTAATTCATTTTCCATACAATTTATGTAAATGTATTGAAAGGTTAGTTTTGCTCATATCCATGTTAAGATCAGCGGTGTAATGGTTGGATATGCAAAATTCATAAAGGAATTCACACATCTATTTGAACCCCTCATTCGGGCAAATATCTGTAAGGAACGATTTCTTAGTACTTTTTTCCTTCATTTTTCCTTCGAAAATTGCCCAAATTGAAATGCAGAGCACAATATTTATTACCAACCAAAATAGCACCTTAACATTCTCCTGATAAAGTATAAACCAAATTTTTGCTCAATTTAGCCCTAGATCACATAATCCTAGCATCATTGCAAGAAATTCATAAACATTGTGCTGCACTCAACCCAGGTGAGGTTAATGGGTACCTTTACTTTTTTCATTGAAATGCAGCACGCTATCTACAGCTGCACTGCTAAAGCCAGGGTAATTATGCTGCAATTGTAGAGCGCTTAGAGAATTCTTCATAAAGAGTTGATGAGTGCTATATAAAAGCCGTTCATTATCATTATTATTATTGGTTAGGCAATGAAGAGATATTACTCACAAGTTTGGGGTTCAGGTTTGTATGAGATCTGTCACGACACGCTATGGTTCCTAGCCTTCTTGCATTGGCACATCCACTTGATGACNGCAGTACATGAGCCCAGTGATATCAGATGTACGTTGTTTTCTTGCGTTTTAAGGCAGATCTATATTCTCCACTCTCCATTCTGTTATTTCTTTTTCTGCTCTGTAAGTGCATATGGCTATCTGTTATGCGCTATATAAGAACTGAATATTATTATTATCATTACTCTCTTAAAAGTAGCACAATTTTTTAACCCATTTACTAATGGAATTGGGTAGTCCCTATGCAAAGTCTATGGGAATTACAGAAGTTAGAGGTTGATCGTTCAACTTATTGGAGAGGGAGTGAAGTTATGAAATTTGGCAATGATGCTTTCCAACTATCTTTATCTTGTTAGTGTGTGAAAATATGGGCATTGCAGAATTAAGAAGCTGAGTGTTTATTATATTGGAGAGGGTGTGAAGTCAATAAATTTGACAATGACTTGGTGCCACCCCATCCCATCCCTCATTTAAAAGTAGCACACTTTTTAACCCATTTTCTACAAAGTCTATGGGAATTACAGAAGTTAGAAGTTGATCGTTCAACTTATTGGAGAGGGAGTGAAGTTATGAAATTTGGCAATGATGTTTTCCAACTATTAACTGGCTTGTAGTGTGTGAAAATCAATATAATCCAATGTGTTGATTTATGGGAGTGAGCATACTAGCACATCATAAAAGTCAAACATGTTACTTTACAAAAGAGCTCCTCTTACATGGAATTAATTTTCCAAAGAATTCATGTATTGAAAGGTTGGTTTTGCTCACATTATGGTTGTAAATTTCCATGTGAAAATCACCATTTCAATAGTTTGATAATAGGCGGGTTTACTTATATATTCAAATTTATGTGCGTTTAACGTAGTTACGTGGTATTCCATAGACCCGTTGATAACAATGAGACTACAATAATTGGAATTCAGTTTGCATTATCTGAACATTGCTATGTCGGGCAAGCCCCGGGCAAGCTTTCTGGTTGTCAAGAACAACCTTTGTGTTAGAGGTATGCATAGAATTTGCATCTATTAGTAAACCTGCCTATTCATTGAGGATTTGACACATAAATTGGACCTACATGTATCATTCAGGCAAAGATCTACTGTATAGGGAATGACTGCTCAGTGCATTTTTCCTTCAAAAAACTTATTTCTAGTTAAAAAGTCACAGTGAAAATTGCCCCCATTGATGAGACAGAGCATAATGGTCAATACCAACCCCAACATACCTAAATATTCACTTGAAAAAGTATACACCCAATTTTTGCTTGATTTAGGCCTAAATCACATATTCCTTGCAGCATTATTTCCCTTCAATGTGTGCTCACTCGGGTTAACTAGTTGAATCATTCTGATTTTCACGCACAATCTACAGGGTGTTGCTAGAAAGTTGCGATCAACTGCACGTTGAAATTGATAAGAGGCAACAATCATAATTATGAATGCATACAGGAATCAAAATGCACATTTCAATTTGAAAATGAGTTACAATTGATTTGCAATTCTCACAACTTTTTTTTTCTCCAAAACCCATCCTAGTATTGATTATTAAAGCAATAGAAAAACAATCACTCACAAGTATGCAATTCAGGTTTGTGTGAGATCCATCACGAGACGCTGTGGTTCCTAGCCTTCTTGCATTGGCACATCCACTTGATGACGCGAGCATTCTTGGTGACTATGGACATGGACTGGTCTGGCAGCTGCTTGGTAAACTTCCTCAAGTTCATCACCCCTTCCTCGCTGACGTTGCTGTTCTCGGACATGGCATAGGAGGTGTTGGAATCGTCGCTCTCCGAACCTCTGTGCCCTCGCGTCTTCCAGACATGCATCTCATGGAAGACTGCTTCTTCATCGTAGATGTGAGGTTTGGAGACGACCTCAAGGATACTGTCGTCCAGGCCCATCCTGTCGAAGAACTGATCAAGGTTGTCAGCAGATGTCGCAGTGCTCGGTTCTGACTTTGACCGACGAATGCTTGATGATTGCACGGGTGTGTCGGCATCACCAGATGATTGCCGGCTTTCAGGTTGCTGTTCAAGAGCTGGGCCAGTCTTTGGTGTTCTCTGCGGAATGTCCAGCTGGGCTTTTGTCTGCCAGAAGGACTTTCGTGTATGCTCCTCGGGAATGAAGTCTTCATCGCTGCTGAAGTTCTTATTGCGGAATGGCCTTGCATTGTAAGGTTTCAAATGCTTGACCTTTCCTCTGGTTGCTCCTAGTCCGCAGTCGTCAGACCGCGACGACGTGTCATACTCTGCGCAGCTCCTAGGCTTTGCATCAGAGGGAACATCCGCATGCGCCCCTCGGTAATCATGCGTTGGTGATGTATCAAGATCTGTACTTACAGAAGCTTTCCTGAAATCAACAAGCCTTGAGTCCTTCTTGAAGTGTCCTTTGGCAACACCTCTGTTGCCATTGGAAGACGGTTCCTCATGCAAATTGCCACAAGGTGTCCTTGCATCCTCATACACTTCCACAAACATCTCAACATCCTTAGCCTCCTTGCTGCCACTCCTACATCTCACATCTTCCGCTTCTTCACATGAGCCTTCAGTAATCTTCTGGATGGTGTTTTGCGTGCCCTGAATGTCCGAAGGATTATCTTTTGATCTTGGTGAAGCTAACCGTATGGAATTAGAACTGTCAATGATGATTGTCTCCTCGACCAAGTCTTTCTGGAAGTCAGAATTATATTCAACTTCATCATAGTTTTGATTCAAAGGTGTAATGGACACCTTCCTAATTACCGGTTCCTTGTCTGATGACTTTTCTGTGATCTCTGTTACTCCACTTGCATCAAAACTGACCTTTTTCTTCAACTTGGTTGGGGAATTACCTGGAGTGTTGTATGCCTTGCTTTGCTTGAGAAACAATTCAAGTTTTTTGCTCAACTCCTGCTTTTGTTTTTCATGGGGCATTGGGAAAGGCACTGGGACTGAGGTTGTGGCATGTGCTACAGATTTGTCTTTAGATGTTTTGTCAACATCCATTGAAGGAGTTGTAGGAGTATTATCTGACAGAGACGTTTTCAGCTTTTTCTTTTTGTTCAATTCATCCCAACTTGAAGACTTGGCATGCACAGGGAGCATCAATTTGGTATTCTTGATTTCATTTTCCTTCCCCATCACATCCATAACCCCAAGCTCTCCTACAGGACCCTCGGCCAATTCTCCTTCCCGGCCCAACGGAGCAACCTCATCAAGCTTCTCACTATACCGACTAATTTTAGATTCTGTGACCTTCTCTTTACATTCTAAACCTAACTGAGCTGCGAGCTTTCTCTGCGACGGGCTTTGAACATTTGACTTCTTGCTATCTTTACATAGGTGTCCAAACTGTTCCTCAGGCATCTTGGATTTAGAGGTCGCATCAGAGCTTCGGTTCTCCTCGATTATTTGTCCATGTTCTCTCGGAGAACCAGGTTGGTCTTTTTCACGCAGGAGTATACCTTTCAACTTTTTCATTTGGCTGCTGAATGAAAAGAATCCCTGTTTGAGATCTTCCTTCTCTTCTTCCCTACCCTCTGGGACAATAGCAACATTGTCTGGTTTTGTGGGGAAGGCAATTTCTACAGGGTTGGTCGGATCTTGGAGAATCTCCGAAGAAGGTTCGTCTGGATCACTGAAGTGTGCAGGATTCTCAAATACATTATCTTTCAGACCAACAGCCACTTCCTGATCAGGCTTCTGTGTAGATCCCTGATCAGGGTTAGTGACTTCCTCATATACATGGTACGACAGTCTCGTGCGTTTTAGAATTACAGAGAAATCTGGTTTCTTTGGGAGAGCAGGTTTATCGGACATTGGGGCTGATGATCGCATATGTTCCTGTTTGATCCTAGGACCAACGTCAGCAGATTTCGATTTCAACAGAGGCTTTTTTGAAAGTGGGGTGGTCTCCTGGGCAGGAGTATGCTTCAGCTTTGACCTCTCTAAATTGTCACTAGATACAGAACCATGACTGATGTCCGATGATGATGGATGCCTTCTATATGGAATATTTTGTTTATTTGGCTTGTTGGGAAGGGAATACAGTTGTGCGGGATCTACAAGTGCTGGAGATTTTTCTTTTGAGAGTCCTTTCTCTTTGTTCCCTCGAGGAGAATCTGAGTTGAAAGAGCTGTTAAGATATTCATCTGTAGGAGTTGCGGATTGTTTCATATGTTCAGCGTGATGCATCCGTTTCGAGAAGGAATGGCTGCTTCCATCGTCGACAGACAGCATGTGTTCATCTGAAGTTGCATTTGAGAGTTTGGTCAAGAGAGCCTTCGACAATGATTGTTTTCCTTGTGACACCGGAGACTGAAATGATCTGATCCTTGCTTTGACAAAGTTTGAATCGTCACTCTCGGTGCTGGTGAGAGTGTCCAGATCGTTCAAGTCCTTGCTCCGAGGTCTCGCCCCCTCTGCGTCCTTTGCAAGCAAGTCTGCAAGGGAAGGTTTAGCGCGAACTGTTGGAGGGCAAGACTTCCCTCGAAACCTTGCCCCCCTCTTTTTGGAGCTTCTTCTTGGAGTTTGGTCATAGGAGGAAGAGGAAGTACTTGCTTGCTGATGTAGGACACTCAGGACATTTTGCACATGCGATCCCGCAGGGGATTTTTGATTCATACTCTTGCTTTTCTGTTTGGTAACGGCTGAAGGCCTTCCGCGTTCTCTATCCCGAGCAGGTGCCGGTCGCGTATTGCGGGAGAAGAGATCACCTCTTCGTGGTAATATCGGGCTGGTTTCACTTGATTCACTTGATACAAAATTAATATGTTTCCTGGATCTGTCCCTCCCAGAATGAGGTCCAGGACTACTTGTATCATCTGTCCTCTTATCAGATTTCTCGCTTCCGATTTTCGATACCATTTCTTTCACAGAAGGTCGTGGGGAGGAACGCGACCTATTTTCCGATCGTGACCTCCTGTTTTGAATTTTTGCATCATCTGTGGCATTCCTTGTTCCTCCATCAATCGATTTTGGAGTTCCTGATTCTTTCAGACTCGCATCATACTCAGGAGAGTCTAACGATGCCTTCTCACAGGCAACACTTTTATTACTATTTCCATTCACATCATTACGACGCTCTTTAGTTCGCTTCCGAGACCTCCGATTATCAAGATTCCTGTCACGCCCTCTTCGGCCCTCTCTCTTTTCAAACTCATCGATTCTATCCTGCCCTATCACATCATCTCTACGAACCAACGGCGAGACTGTCCGTTTCTGCGTAAGGTCAGTTCTATAGCATTGACTGTCGTTACTGTGATTGTTACTGTTATCGTTGAGCTGCACTGTGGAAGCGGCTGGATCCCAGTTCAAGAACTGAGAGCGAGACTCGGCCAGCTGCTGGGCTGCTGTCTTTCCTTGTCGTCTCTGGTTGCGGATGGCCTGCTGGCGGAAGTATTCTGGACCTTTGTTCAGGATGCCCAAAGGGACACTCTGGCCTTGTTTTTCCTCTGCCATCGGCATGGTTCTTCTTGGATCAGTTCCGTAGTCCTAGCATAATCCTGAAATCGATAAAAGAACAATAAAGAAGACGATTAAAATTGTAGGTAATCATAAAATAGAAATTGAATCAATTTGGACATCTCTATCATGCAATTAAAACACTCTCCAATTGTTCAGTAAATTATCAGAATTAGATCATTCAGGGAACTGGTTAAGCAAAGAGTGCATGTTTGGCGTCAGGTTTCTTAAAGATAGAAGTTTCTTGTGTAAAAAATAAATTGATACAAAGGTTTTTTTTAAAGACTTTGATTCCATTGGAAAAAGATGATGATATGATATTGTATGAAAATTACCTTTTAAAATAAGTCCAATCATATAAAAAGTTCTTGCTAACATTCTTTTAAATTATATAGCTAGTTTACTTTTTTTTTTTTTTTACTATTGGGTTACTCTCCCTAAAATTTTCTTCATGCAGGTTGAGACTAGGTAGGTGTTAAAGTGGTGTGCCATATTAACAAAATAATATATAACAAAATATCATTTAATGCTTTGCTACAAAGATTAATAAACATATTAGGTACATGTACGTAATAGTTAAAGAAACAGATGTGTGGCATAAGTCTGGCATATCTTTCCAAGATTATTACAATGTCAAATCATTTGACAAATGACTTATCAAAACAAATTTTAATAAGGAGTGTCACACGATGACAAATACGTTGACCACTTGTAACTGAACGACTAAACAAAAAAAGGAACAAGCTTCTTTAATTTTGCCTTGAAACACAGTTCTTGAGCCTCATTTGCAATGCATTTTACACTGTACAGCCTCTTCCTTATGTGGGCGGCAACAAATCCTGGCCAAGATTCTGATTGTTGCACTTTTTGTTTGGGCTTAGGGTTGCAATCTAATTTTTAACAGAAGCAGGTCTGAGTATTTCAAAATAGAATTTAAAGTATGAAATATACTGTAGACTTAAGAACAATATTTAGATCAAAATTAAAAATGAAAGAATGATTTGAGAATGATCAAACTACAATACTGTCTGAGTAAAATGAAAGTCCAGAGGGCTGTAATAAAACATGGTACACATTTTGCCATTGACTTTTAAAAGATTTATCGTAAGTTTAATCTTTTATGTTACAGGCCTCATAAAGGGCAAAAGAGAAGAAGACGACAGTTTCAGAAAGGTTTCCGAAATCTTTTATAACTCTAAACACAAGTCGGCTCAACCCAAATTTAGCGGCGCTGCTCCAAATAATGACACACTCTTGATTTAATTTCCTTATTTGATAAAGAGAGGATTGAAGCCAACTGCGAAATAATCATCTTCTTGTCTAACTCAATTAGATCCTCAAACCCTGCAGGTTCAATTATTGCAAGGAGAGTCTGTAATCTGAAGTGTCCAGGAGTCGTCGATGGAAGGGATAATCCACAGAGCTTCTTTAAAACAAACTTACATGTACGTCGCTTCAAACTTGGGGGAAAAGTTAATGAGGGATACGTAAAACTTGCGCATACATTATCTTTGTAATTGAGCCATAATTAAAATGCACTGTTTAATTTATAGCATTGGGTGTGAATAATTATCACACTTATTAATGCTGAGATATAATGAAATTTCACTGGTTAGTTATTTTTTAAATTTTCAATGTAATCTGAAGTCGCCAGGATGGGTTTTACTGAATTTTTCAACACATTGAACTTTTAAAAGTGCTTTATTTTTAATCATAATTAAATTGCACCTTTTTTTTTTTGAGTAATGTGTGTGATTAGTTGTCACACTTATCTTTTTAATAGTGAACTTCTTAGACATTCTCTTATTGCTTTGATTATCTTTTTTTTTCAGAATGTAGTCTGAAGTGGCCAGAATGGACCACTTGAAGGCATAATCCAAGAGGCTTCTCCAAAACAAACTTACGTCGCTTTGAACTTGAAGAACTAGTTAATGAGAAGTACTGAATTTTTCCACACATTAAACTATGAAACTAATTTTGAATCATAATTAAATTGCACTGTTTTTTTAAAGTAATGGGTGTGATTAATTGTCACACTTATCTTTAGTGAACTTCTTAGACATTATCTTATTGCTTTGGTTAGTTATTTTTTCAACTTTGAATGTAATCTGATGTGGCCAGGATAAACCGATTGAAGGTATAATCCAGGAGGTTTTTCCAAAACAAACTTGCGTTACATCGAACTTGGGGGAAAAGTTAATCAGGGATACGTAAAACTTGCTCAATACATCATGTTTGTACTTTTAAAGCTACTATTGAACAATAATTAAATTGCACTATTCAATTTTTTAGCTTTTTTAGCTTTTTCTTTATTCAATGAGAGCATAATAATTCCAGGGGTTTGTTCCCCTTTAAGGTTCATATTTCCTTATTTTTTTGTTTTTTGGGGGGGGGGGAGGGCTTTGCTTTGGAGGTACAATACTATGCAAGACTTATGAGCAAACTTGTGCAAAATGTCCTTGTTTTAAATACAGTTAAGTAGATTATTAATGAAGTGTTTCTTCAATGCACATAAACACATATACACAAAGGTGGATTTTTGTATTGCTGTAGTGATAATAAAAACTGTAAATCTTTGCATTTTAATTCATGATTCCTCTTAAAAAAATCTCATATAATGTACCTCCCTGTAGTTTAATAATTAATTAAACTTTAAGAATTAATGACAGTGCTCCCAAACATGGACAAGTAAAAATGATGGATCATCTCAATGTCAATACTCTGATCGTTGAGGGTTGTTTTTTACTTGCATTATAACCAAATAAAAAAAAAAAACGATTGACAGCGATTCTTCCTGGTTTCTATAGATTACTTATATAGTGTGATTGATAACATAATTTATGACGATTCAAGCATTATTATTGTAGTTAATTGCAGCTCTTCTCTGGCATAGTTTCATTTTCTATATTTCTATTGAATATTGATTTCGAGTTATGGTTATGCACGTGGTGGGTAAACAGCCCTTGATGGATGAGAAGTAGGCAGTTTGAGTTAGAATAATTTGACAGCATCGAAACTTGGATGCGTCTTTGTGTGAGAGTACCACATCACTTTTGTGAATCAAATTTGAATCAGGGTTCTCCTGTAAGCTTCTAATTATGGTAGCAAAGTTGAGTAGCTTGTTCGAGTAGCTTGTGTGCTACAAAGTGTTGGCCAATGATAGATTTCTAGAGGCCAATGGCACCCGCGCCAACGAGAAGTTTGAATCTAGGAAATGCATTGAACATCCAACAAAATTAAAGGGGAATCCATCCCTGGAAGTATCCTCCTCTTTATGAATTAAGAAAAATCATATTAACAAACTGAGAAAATTTGAGTAAAATTTGACAATGCATTCATAAGTTATGATTTTTCAAATTCTCAATTATGTTAAGATCCCTGCCACTGTACGGTCGGCAACTTTTGCAAAATCTGTGATTTACTTGCGATAACTCCCCATTAACTTTGCACATTAAATCTTGAAATTAAAAAAAATGGAATTTAGCATGCACAATCAATAATATAAAGGCATGTGATTCAAGCAAAAAGGAACAAAAAAATGTTTAAATTTTCTGAAAAAAAGAAGAAAATATGAAATTTGATATAAATGAGCAGTTGTCTAATATGAGGGCACAGATTCCCTTAACCTTGTCAATAGCACGGATGCATATCAAAAGCAGCGACCTTCATATCCCTGAGACTTTGTAAATTCATGACTATTGAACAGATAGTCCTACTTTGCTCAAGTTTTCAGACATTTTTGTGTCATCTGCTGAAAAACTAGGTACATACCTGACAGCCTCTCGTCAAAGTTTTACTCTATTCTCCAATGACTTCATTTCTGCAAAAGGAACCAGCATAAAAAAGAAGCATGTAAAACTTCTCTGAAAAAATGTTCATGATACGTGTATTGGCAATTTTCCTTATGCTTACAGATATGTTTTTCATGGATCATAAAAAGAGTTATTAATATTCATCAAAACCACGTTCAAAGTCCAATTTTGTATGACCTATTTACTCGCACAATAGCTTTATAGACATACAGAAAAGCCTACATTATATGGTCACATTTCATGCCGTTGCGATATGTTAATGAGAATGCACACATGAAAGATGTAAAAATATCTTTACAATGGATACAGTCTTAAGAAAATTACACTCAGAGTTTGACAATCAAACACTTTAACGATTTTTAAACTGATTTCCCAACCCTTTCTAATAGTATACATGTAATTCTTGATTGATTTTGAAAGTGAGTGAACAACTGTCACATACACTATTCAATATTTTCCTTCCTTTTTCATCCCACGTTTTTATCATATTTCAATACAGTATGTATATAAAAGACGAGATCCAGCAATGGTATTCTCAAAACCTTTTCAAAATGTTTTTTTCCTAAATTTACCATTTCCTTCTTTTTTTTTACTTTCATAGGCTTCTGAATATTTAATACAATAATAATGATAATTCCATTGCATGAGGAGAATTTTGGTGATACAATGTAGACCTTTAAAGCTGTGGGAATAATAAATATTGAAATGAAAGCAAATATGTCTGAAACAGATTTGTCCTGTTCAAGCAATATTCTAAAATTATGTCCCTGTTCATCTCACTATCATGACTGCTAACATGAGTCAACAGAACTTTAATAGTAATAATACTGTTCCAAATTCGTAATCTTCATATTTTACATTGAAATGCATGGTGCTAGTGTTGCCAAAATTGATAATCTTTACTTGGACTACATGTATAAACACAAAACTCGACAATCTAAGGCCAAAATTAATAATGATTACTAAAAATTTGTAAAAGTTGGCAGCTATCTCATAACTACAATTTCAAATACTTGATACATGTATGTACATAGAAATATAATACTCACATGTGTACATACTGCTCAGTCACCAACTAGTAATATCCTATTACATATTTCCACGCCAGGCCTCGATGAAAGTGAAACATTTCACCCAAAGGGTCTCACATCTCCCTCCTCGCGGTCAGCAAGCCATTCTCTCCGTCCGTCCGGTCAGAACACCGGTCAGCAGATCGGTCTGGGACTGACCAAGGGCGATGTGTAATCTTCCTGGCAATTAGAGAGAGACCAGTTGCCGCAGACCGTCGCTGGCAGGCGCTTAGACTAGTTGTGAGTCACGCTCAGCAATGTTTACTTGTGATGGCAATCAAGATGACAACAGAGTCCATGCCAGATCTTAGCTCCATCCCCCAAAGATCATTTGCTCAAAGTTTTCCAGACCCGAACTGCAAAGAGTTGAAAGGAAGATTTGTGTTATCTCACACATTAGAAGATTCTTTTCCACCCCGAGACCATTTACTCAAAGGTTTCTAGGCATTTATATATGAAGAGTCAAAAAGAAATGTTGTGCAATCAAGATGACAACAGAGTCCATGCCAGATCTTTGCTCCATCCCCAAAGATCATTTGCTCAAAGTTTTCCAGGCCTGACATGTCTCTGCAAAGAGTGGAAAAGAAGATTTATGCTGTTATACACATTAGAAGATTTTTTCCACCCCCGAGACCATTTACTCAAAGGTTTCGAGGCATTTATATCTGAAGAGTCAAAAAGAAAATTTGTGTTTAACATTAAAATGACAAAGCCCATGCAAATACATAGCTCCATCCCCAAGATCATTTGCTTGAAGTTTTCCAGGCATTATCTGCAAAGAGTGGAAAAGAAGATTTATGCTGTTATCTCACACATTAAAAGAATTTTTTTCCACCCCCGAGACCATTCACTCAAAGTTTACGGGCCTGATCTGTGATAAGTTGCAAAGAAGATGTAATCTATTAAAACATTTACAGTATTTTTTTTCCGCACTAAGAACAGAAAGGTTGAATATTAAAGCGCAAAGATCATTTGCTCAGAGTTTTCGAGGCTTTATTTATAAAGAGTATTAAAAAAACATCTCACGCATGTTTACAAAATTTTTTCCGCACTAGAAAAAGATGGTTGAATAAGTGCAAAGGAGCATTATGACTTCATGTCCGAAATTCAAATAGAGTATTAGGTTCTCCAAACACAAAAGTTGTTCTTGACAACCCAAAAGCTTGCCCGGGGCTTTCCCAATATAGTAACAAGTAATGTATGCCAACTGGATTCAAAGTCTTTTTTTTTTGCAAACTGGCTTTAAGGATGTTTGTTGGCAAGAAACATGCACACATGTAGATCATTTGAATTGCAAACCCACCCATTGGTACACATAGGAGGTGTTGCTCAAAATCAAACTGCAAATCAACTGCAACTTTGCCAATTGTAACGTGCGTTTTGATTCGCGCACGGTATGCGCATTTGATAAAATGTGCGTGAAACAATGATTTTTTGATTGGCCTGTTTCGATCGACTGCAACTTGCGATCAATTGCAACTTTTGAGCAACACCCCAAAACAGTGCTACAAACCATTCCGGAATATGCATTTTAAGGATATAACTCAAATTATGAATCATTGAGCAGCTGAACCAAATATTTTTTCATGGGGAAAAAGCATGTTTAAATAACAATATCTATACTTTCTCTCCTGAGAAAATATTTACTTCAGTTATTAGGTATTCACATTCTTATTTATATTATTGTACATAAGGACAATTGGCATCTCTGCTTACGAAGTAATTTGCTAAGAAGTGAGAGTACATGTACATGTAATTGATTAATCCATATGTCCGTCTCCAAATAGGTCTGATGAATAAAATCTATTTAAGGCGTGCATCACCTCTATGTTAATGCTGAAGTGCATTTGAATTATCACCTCATGTACTGTACATGGAAGCCTTGTACACGCTGGTGAGCAAGTATTCAAAGGCTATCTGAGGTAAAAAACGATAATTTGTACTACAATGTACATGTACTTTTCTAAGTGCAGAAGATGAACCAATAAATTACTTTATCACTGTATGGATCATTACATACTTTAAGTTAAGGAGTAGGAGGAGAAAAAAAGGCCTTGTTCAAAATAGGCTCCGTACATCCGGATTAGCCTCTTCGCGCGCCTTTTAGAATGTTTGCACGTTTTTTTGCATGTGCCCGTCTCAACGTTTCCCTACGTGAAAAACATGAAGTCTTTATAGATTTGTCCTTTGATTTACCACGAAAATTGATCAGCTTTATAAATTCAATATTTTGATAAATACCTTTTCATTGTCATGGAATTTTCTATTTTGATAAATACCTTTTCATTGTCATGGAATTTTCGATGGGGATTGATTTCAAACTACTGACAAACATTTTTTGGGGGGCCTAAGATACCCTTGAAAAGAATATCTGTCAGGTTTCTATGATCACATTGCCTGGGTTGAGTGCAGCAGAATGTGGAATAATTTCTAGCTGAAGGAAACTCATCCAACTTGTGCTAAGTCAACCCAGATTGACATGAAATAGAGAGGGGTAGTATTTTGGGGAAAAAAATATGCTTTCTTCAGCTATTGCAAAGGTTTTAATGGCCGTACTCACTGTAAGCAGATGGGACAAAGACTTTTGGACAAGGTAACACTTCATTCATGCATTCACAGTCAAGAAAGTGGCCTCATTATTCATTGTACAACACCCGTTTAATATATTTCAGCAAAATAAGAGGGAGGGAATTTTTTGTGCGTGTCCAACTATCGTGAATGTTAGAATGAATCTGTTTACTTTGTCCAATTTAAGCCTTTGTCCCGTTTCTTTGTCCATTCTGTTCATCACTCTGAAGGGGCAGGGAAAGTAGTTGTAAGTATAAAGGTTCTATATATACAAACAAAGTACAGTAGGACCTATTAAGACAGCTTTTTTTTTCTTATTACTTTTTCAAATGTCTTTCTCAATTCTACTCACTTTGAAGGGGCAACACATGCAGGTAAGGTTCTATATTCCTGGGCATACAGTAAGGTATGACCTATATTGTAAAGGCTTGAATGGCAGTACTTATTTACTTTGTCCAATTTCGTTGTCCATTCTGCTCACTGTGTAGGGGCGGGGAATGTAAATGTAAGCAAGGTTCTATATACTCATTCAGTACGGTACTATTGAGAAGGCTTGAATGGAGTTTT
>BQKZ01004910.1:28692-46712 GCA_036244855.1 Temnopleurus reevesii | reverse complement strand
GAGAGAGAGAGAGAGAGAGAGAAAGAAAGAGAGAGAGAAAGAAATAGAGATGACGATATGAGAGAGATTGAGATATGAGAGGGAGAGATAGAGAGAGACAGAGATATGAGAGGGGAAGATAGAGAGCGAGATAGGAAGAGAGAGAGTGAGAGACAGACAGAGAGAAAGACAGACAGAGAGAGACAGACAGACAGACATAGAGGGACGGAAACAGAAGAGCAAAAGAGAGATATATAGAAAGAGAGGGGGGATATGGGAAGGGAAGATATAGAGAAAAAAGGAGGGGAGAGAGGAGTAGGTGGAGAAGAAATTGTGATGTTGGGAGAGAGGTTCTGAGAGAGAGAATGGGTGATGGGATAGGTTAAGGAGGGAGAGGGAGGGAGAGAGAGAGATGGAGAGTAAGGGATAGAGAGAAAGAGAGAGATATATAGAAAGAGTGAAGAGCGAGAGAGGTAGAGAGAGAGAGAGGTAGAGAGGAAGGGAGAGAGAGATAGAAAGAACGATAGGAGAGAGAAGTGAGGTGAAGAAGAAATTGTGACATTGGAAGATAGGGTGTGAGAGAGGAAGATGGGTAGAATGAGTGATGATAGGATACGGAAGAGAGAGAGAGAGAGGAGATGGTGATGTGGGAGAAGGTGATATAAGAAATGGTGACAATGGTATAAGCGGAGGGGGTGGAGAGGTAGAAAGGGTGACAATCTGAGAGAGGGGAAAAGAGTGACAGAGTACAGTGAAAGATTGATGGGTGAGAGGATGGGAGAGAGAAAATGTGGATGGGGAGAGAAGGGAGAGGGAGAAGTGACTATGCGGTATAGGGAGGAAATATCAGTGACGATTGGAAATGTGAAGGAGGTGATAAGAGAGGGTAACGTTGTGAGCAAGTGAGAAAAGCGAGTTAGAAATTGTTAATCAAGGAAAGAGAGAAAAAAGGGGGAGGAGAGAAATTATGTTGATGATGAGAAACGAATCTCGAGAGGATGGAAGTGAAAGAGAGAGAGAGAGGGGGGAGGAGAAGGGGGATGGGTGAGATGGGTTGAGGGGGGGATGTCGTGAAAGGAAAAGAAAAAATATGAAAATGTTTGCACCGGCATTGACCGTGAAACCTGGGGGGGGGGGGCTTGGGACTATAAGTACCTTTGCCCCATTTTTACTTTTGTCAGTTTTTCAGTGCTTCAGCTTTTTTCTAAATATTTGCAAGCCTATGGAGGTTTGTAAATATGGTGATATACAGCCACGCGAACACAAACGCGCAACCATCAAAACGTTCCGTGACAAATTAGAGAAAGGTCAGACTTTCTCCATGCCTCGACCATCGCTATCATTGTGTATCAGACATCTGGCATTCACGTTACCAAATTTAAAGAAAAACGATCTTTGAACTTACTTAGAACCTATTCAACGTTTGGAGTGAAATATGCAAAAGTACAACGCATTCGTTCCTATAACTTTCACCTCTTCAATCTCTGCCTGTGATTCACTAAACAAACTCGCTGGATTCACCGCACCATCTTGCATAGCGCCATCATACGGAAATTCCCACGAAGGGGGCGTGGTGTTTTGAATGGAAAATGTGATGCATTGAGGTCACTTCCGTGAACCGATAATATGCTGATATCGTGTCGTCTGCAAACCGTGATGTTAATGAGTAAGTGACGTAGCAGACGACATTTAGCCATCAGCACTCGCTAGTCGAACGAGAGAAAGACACACACACTTGCTCGCATCACTTCAATATTGCATCGCCGCATAATGAGTAACGTTCAACAGTAACATGGCGGCTTCACTTTCTCAACTCTCTGTTCTCAGTCAAATTAGCGAAGAATTTCTGCTCTGTCAAGTCTGTTTCGAAAGATTTAGCAAACCTAAAGTGTTACCATGTCTTCATAGCTTTTGTGAAGCTTGTTTGTTGAGATACGCTCCAGATGGAAGCCATACGATTAGATGTCCATTGTGCCGGCAAGAGGCGGAACTCCCTGAAAATGGCGTCTCGGGGCTGGCTGACAATTTCTTCATATTGAATCTCTCGGATGTGTTCACGCCGCGTAAGGATGAAGGTCCGAGACGGAAGGCTGTTTGTACCATATGCGTTGGACAGAATCCAGCAGAGGCTCACTATCGTTGCTTGGAATGTGTGGATTTTCTATGCGATGAATGTGCTCCATCCCATGACCATCGAATCGCCAGATTCACTCGCAAACATCACATTATATCCGTTCCCGCCTCCGAGAACAAGAAGCTTCTCAAACGAGAGATCGTCTGCTCGAAGCATCAGGCCGAGACGGTGCGATTCTACTGCGAATCATGCACCGTTCCCATCTGCCGGGAGTGTATACTTATCGAACATAAGGATCATTCGCACACCTTCCTCCAAGATGAGGTGACCCGACATAAAAACACTATTGACAGTCTCATGAAGAACGTGCGCGATCGGATCGCGACCTTCGAGGAGGCGCTACGAGGGGTTGACGAGGTCGAGGCGCAGTTGGAGGCGAATCGTGGTCAGGCGGAGTACGTCATCGAGAGGACACTACAAGACATCATGATGCTGTTACGTAAGCAGCAACAGGAACTGGGGCACAGGTTAGCGAGAATTTGTCAGGGTAGAAAGCAACAGCTGACCGCTCATCGACGGAGCTTGCAATCTGGTCTCGATAACCTTCTGAGTGGGTTTGATTTCACAGAGAAGGCTCTTGGACATGGGTCCGAGCTGGACATCCTATCCATCAAGGATCAGGTCATCGAGAGGTTGCAGGGGTTAGCCGTGGTTTCTCCCCAACAAGATTTCACGATGGAACAATTGAGTAACCTGTACTTCGAGGCAAAGGAGAGCGCCGTTGACCATTCCCTCCCACAGCTTGGCGAAATCAAATGCGGTGATAAGACTTTCAGTGAACTTTCCCAAGCCACTGACACCAGATCGATATGCTCCATCGATTCAGCCGAACTGGATGATAGCTCATTATCAGAATGCGCTCCTAAATCACCCAAGAGAACTGCCAAAGAATCCGTGCTGAAGAAGCCCCAGATTCTGTTCCATCTTAAAGATGAGACAGATGAAGCCGGGGAGTTTGATTGGCCGAGTGGTGTGGCCTCCACCTTTGATGGAGAATACACAGCCATCGTTGATCGCGACAACGACCGCATCCAGGTCTACAACCGCAAAGGAAGGTTCGAATGTAAGTTCGGCTCTAGAGGGCGCCAGCCAGGGCAGTTTGAGCTTCCTCTGGATGTTGCCATCGCTGGAGGAGACGATCCTTGCGTGTACGTCACAGATGAATACAACCACCGCGTCCAGAAGCTCACTCTTTATGGACAATACATCCTGCACTTCGGTGACAACGGCCTCTTCAAGCAACCATATGGAATAGCCCTCGCCGATGACGGACGCGTGGTCGTCACCGACATCGGGAAACATCGCATCACCATCCACGATCCCGACGGGAATCTCATCAGCTCTTTTGGATCTCGAGGCGACGCCGACAACCAGTTCAACGAGCCTCGCTACGTCGCCATCAGCAAGAATCGCATCATCATCTCCGACCATTGCAACCACTGCATCAAGATCTTCGACTTCAAAGGCACCCACCTTCACACCTTCGGCACCTGCGGATCTGGGAACGGGCAGTTCATCGGACCTACGGGTGTGTGTACCGACCAGGAAGGGAACATCCTTGTGGCTGATTGCGCTGATAGGCTCCAGCTCTTCTCTCCTGAAGGTATGTTCATTCGCCATCTGCTGAACGAGGCTGATGGCCTGAGCGGCCCGCTAGGGATGGCCATGGCAACAAGCGGTGAGCTCGTCATCACTAACCTAGGCACGCATTGTGTTAATATGTTCAGATATTCCAGCTGGGTTTAACCATGGCCCAAATAAACAGTGAACATTCGCAGCACTGTTCAGCAAAATTGCGCAAAATATAACTAAGGTAATAGTATTATGTTTTCATGACAATTCTATGTTTTCTGCCACATAATTCATATTGGCATTTGTACACAGAAATGAAAATACGATGAGATCGAAAAGCATTCATCCCATAAATTGTTAGATTTTACTTTCGAAACATATATATATATATATATATACATCGATAATTTTCTAATTATGCAACGATTCCAAAGTCGTTTTCGACTCTCAAAGATGTTATTCATCAAATATCATTACACCACATTATATTCAACAAAGAAGAATGTTTATGAATATGTGCTTGAAATAAATTCATTACACACACACACATACACATTATTCATTCTGGTGGTTTAACTATCCTTTCGCCATTCATACAGGTGCTTTATACATAATTAAGAAATGTACACATAGTTATAGACTTATGGAAGCTTTAAACATATTTTGTATTCGTCGCGCTATATTTTCGTTGGCAGATAATTATATGAATATATTATTTTTCAAACTTTTATTATCACCTGTTCTATACTACAGCAATTTATGTTATAGATTATTTTAAAATATTTCACTATGCTGCTGTTTAATAACAATTATGCAATGATTTCGAAACCTTGTGTTTAGAATATTATATTCAACATAAAATGTTTGGCTGAAAAACTGATTATATATATTTTTTGTGTAAATCTTGTATTGAAACTTCATGAAAACGATAAAAAGCTACTTTTACATCAATTATGTTTCGATAACGTACAACGATGTATTTGTTCCTCATAGATTAAGGAAAGACATTATTAGGTAAAGTGGTTGAAAGTAGAATCTTAAAACACGTTAATCACGAGACATTGGGTTGCAGCGAATCACCTTAAAAACCATTTAAATAGTATGATACGCAAGTCGAAAAATAAAAAAGTAGTTCAAAACATTTGGAAATCTTTCATAAAATTTACAAAAGAAGATATGATTATTATCATCAATTTTGTTTTTTGTACACAGTGAATTAGCTGTGCATATCCTATTATTATCTTGTACTGTACTTGCAATTTGATAATATTTAAAAATTTGCCGAAATTTGAAAGATATTTGTAAAAAGCCATTTCAAAAATACTCCAAAAGAATCGAATTATTCCTTGCGGATCGAAATACCATAGGAAACCACTTTTTGGCCAGTGAATAAAAGAAATTCTCAATGGAATTTGGTAATGCTTTTTACCCTCCACCTATCGTGATAAAAAAACGACGAATTATCTGATGACTAATAATAATGTCCTTGCGCTAATGACATTGCAAAATAGCAATTTGCATAGTTGTCTCTTTGTTCGTAATTTCAAATGCAATGTGATAGACACGAGTAAATATTGCCTCCATATTAAACCACTTCCCACAGCCTCAATTTCAATGTCACAATCGCTATTTTTCATCAAGTATATATGCCGCGTTGCATGGTTCCAAATGAAATGAGCGTTCACATAGCTTTGATAACTACTCTTTTTTGGATAGTTCTGCGTGTATAGTTCCTTTATGCACGGCGTGAAAAACGTAAAAAGGTAAAGAACACCGTGACATCATGAATATGAATGCAGTGGAGACACGCCTAAATTGTTTGCCCTTGTCAAACTCAATGTCAACAGATGATGACTCGTTGCTTTGTATTGACATAATTCACGACATGAAAAGATTCAAAGAAAAAGAATAAATTATCATGATTTATTGCTCAAGTATTTATGCCCTCCTGTTCACGGATGAGCTTATCATGAGTAAATATTCGTCATTTTTTGTTTTGTTTTATTAACCGATGCGTTACAAGCACGTGGAGATTAGATTTGTGAATGGCAGGAAAGCATTCATTATCCAGTGATCAAGCAAGTCAGAGCCAGTTAGGAAACCCCAAAGTATACCTCTTTCAACAAGGGGCATTTGCTATTAAAAATATCATCGTGTGTAACCGTAATGCTATATATAAAGTTGTATAATGAATATTATTGAATATAAGTTTAGTATCGATCACGATGATGAAAAGAAAAGTTCGCATTTCAAATCACATCGACTTATAATTGTCATTAAAAGCATAAATAATGTTGGAGATTTGTATGATATTGCGAACTAATACCATTTTATAGTCTACATATTTGATATACAGTATACAGTAACTATAGTATTCGACAATATACTGTCCAAAAATATACAGAATTCATAATCACGCAAGCGATATACAAAATTCATTATCTCCTACAAAATATCATGATGTAAGCAATTGTAATTACTGTGATATGTAATTAGGTCACCTTGCCATACATTCCTGCATAAATATTTGACAAATAAGTATATCGGCATAATTAATGTTCATTTCATCGTCAGCATTATCGAAGCGTAAATCCGGGTGGTTATTTATTAATCAACAAGAGCATGTAATAAATTTGTTATGTATATCATTATGCTCTATCACCAAAGCTATGACTACAAAAAGTATTCTTTCATTTTTAGATGAAAAGAATTAAACAGGGTTTTTTAATGATTATTTTGTGTTTATTAGATGAATTGTTTACACACCGTGATTTGGAGACTTCAGATTAAAGTGGCGGTGATTTTTAACATTCTCTTGTAATTTCAGGGTATAATTCCCATGTTGGCATTTACGCCCCTTCCAGGTAAAGATCTGTAATGGTTACGATAAGGAAATTTATGTAAATTGAGCGGACGCATTCACAAATCAAATGTGTTTGAAATTTGGAGATTTTGGCATGGATTCTGGCATATTTCAATTTTAAAGTCACTTCCAAAGACCCTAATGGTTACTCTTACGGACCGCAAAAGGCGCTGGGTCCCTCCGCTTTCTGCGCTAGGCGAGTAGCTTTCCGGAATGTCTCATGGTGTCTCATAATTGATTTTGCGATAAGTAAACCAATTCTGGGTCGATTTTTTTTTCAAACAAATTGTGATCATACTCTAATTTGTTATTTGAAAGATGGTATTTTGCTATCATGATTTTTACTCCAGCCCACAAAAATTATTAAATATCTGAAGCCCCCACCTCTTCCAAAAATAATCTATACCTTTAACTTAAAAAACGAGAAATACAAGTCATCGCAGAAATTCAATCTAATTCCAGAAAGGAAACACTCAATGAAGCAATGAAGCTGAGCTTTGCAGAAGCTTTACAAAACGATTAAACAGATTAAATGCGTATGTATTGTTCAATTGTATGTCAGATTCTACTTATATAGAAGTATATAGAATTGAAACGATTTTACTTGAAAGGTTATATTACATCATTTGACTGCTACGTGGAATCACGTGAAAAAAAGTTCTAACGCTTTACAGGATGATAAGGTTACTTTGTATGTCTTTGTGAACATTTCATTTTGGATTTAAAGCTACTAATCATGCTAATTGACGATACCTGAATTTATTTTCAGAAGACAATCAAATTAAAAAACAAACATGATCTTTTTGTCTTCAAACTAATTTGTTATATAGTTACAAAGGTTACGATTCGAACTAGTCAATACACTTTGCAAACAATGCTAAGCATATTTCATGTTCATTGGTTTATATCAAAATGAATTTGAAAACAAATATTGTTATGGAAGGTGATATTGAGAAATTTGACACATCATGAAAATATTTTGTGAACCCACTCATTATTTCTTTGTACATTTAAATGATTCATAAATAATATTTCCATCGTCAAAATCAGACAAAAGTATGTGAGACAATAGCACAAAATAAAGAAACAATATTCATTGCGGGTGTGTGACAAAAATGAAAAGAATTTCATTGTTGACATCCTGTATATGCAATCTAATAAAAATGCAAATAAACTTATTGGCTCGAATGCCCTTCAGGAATATTGTAACGATATACGGTATCCCTGCCTCGTATTAATTTCATTTAGAGTCGGGGATATTGAATTTTGCCGCTCTAGTTTTATAAAGTGCAATAGGCCATGTATTCGTGCAGTCTATCTAGGGTCAATATGGTAAAATGGTTTATCGATTGCGAGAGGTTTTTGGCGCCTGCGAATAACCAATTTATTTATAACCCCAATCACATTGTTAAACTCTAACTATGAAAAGGAGCCGATAAGAATATTGGCTATTTGAGCTTGTAGTTTGTGAATATTTTCTGCTATCCTACCTGCTACCCTTACCGTTTGAAAGGGGCTCTAAATATAAAAACAGTTGGGGGACGGCGCCCCTATGGGCAGCCACTCTGGATCCGTCAATGTTTGTGAACGAAGTTTTAAAGAAGATTAAACTCGGTTCGACCCGTCATACGTCAAAGTAGGTGACAATGTATTGCACCTAATATTAGTCGATTTCCAGCAAAGCTACAAACAGCACAATACATTTCATCAGAGTTGCTTTCTCAACCAGCCTCTAAAATGCAATAAAATTCACATCCGAGAAAATAACTAATTATTTATTGATCGAGGTCTACGGTATTGTTCAGTATATTCCGGGTGCCGTGCGCTTGAGCGCAAATTTATTATTTGATATTTTGGTAACCAGTGAAATGAAATATTGCTTTTTCTGAACCATTTTAATGTTGTTTGTGATCCAAAGAAAGCAATTTTGCATCGATGTTATTAACATGATTAATATCGTGTAGGGATGCTGGTGCCCCTATTTTTTTAAATCTTGTTTGTATCGCAAAACAACAGTGTACCGTTACAATTAATGATACTTTTGCAATGACCTGTATTTATTGTGTCACCAAATTGTGGACATGATTACGATTGTCATCTTGAGATATCATGCAGTTTTATTTCGTTGCAATGTGTGCTTTATTTTAGTCTAAGAATTATACACAGCAAAATCTGCCAGGGTAATAAGTTCACATGAGCTTGGAATATATTATGTTCACATCATATGAAACTATACAATACTAGATTTAAACTAATTGCATGTATTTCATGTTGTTCAATAAAATACAAAGACATAGCTTGAATCAATATTAGGGGTTGTTACTTATCTTGTTTTACTACATAACTATTTTGCCCAATTCTACATTTGTTTGGAATATTCTCGCAAGACACGACGCTCCAAATTATGCGACACATTAGACTGTCAAATATTGTATCAAATTCTTACTTAGCGCCATTTAATTGTGAATTTAGTAAACGCCAATTGATATAGGACGGTCAAACACGCAATGCAGATAGCGACGCCATAACCCCCCCCCCCCCCCCCAAAAAAAGGGGGGAATGCATCCATCCACCCCAACTGACCTATTCCTGTTCCCATAAATTTTAAAACCGCCTGATGATGAGATCGAACGATTGCAATAATGCACATCCCTACTGTGATTCAGCAATACATTTGCGTGGAGGGATCCTCATCCACGCATTCCATCTCCATCTCGAACCCATCCATGATAATGCAACATCACGCGGTGATGCTGGTGGCTGCATGGCGACCACTCATTATAAAACTGGTGGGCTGGATCGCATCAGTTGTGTGTGTGTGAGATGGAGACACATTATTACGGGCGGCGAGCTATGCGCTTTATAGTAAGTAGCGTGTGTGTGGCGCAGGGAGATGTAATTGGCAAAGGTGTACATTAAAGGTAAAGACACTGTATTAAAGTAAATCATATTCTGTTCCATTACATGTATTACCAGTAATGGTCATAATTCCAGAACGATAACAACAAATACGAAAATATATATATATTTTGATACTTTGTGGCTTAGCCTTACTTTGATGTTATTCACAAGTAGGCACCGAAAGGATTTTCTTTATGTTCCAAAACCTCACATCACACAGTCTAAATTTCGTGCTTTTATTTAAAGAATATGTAGAATAGATAAAAGGTATTTGAGATAAAAATGAAGAAAATGTATCTTATTTAATTTCAAAGTGTGTGAGTTAGGGTACATGATTTAATTCTTTAAAGCCACAATCTCAAAAGTGTATTATAACAGGATATAAACCATTTCCGTAAAATCAAGTCGAACGTCAATTCAATGCTCCTTTATAATCCTATTCAAATCGGAACCGATTTGTGATTATTGTGTCCGCATAGTTCATTACACGGCGTACGGATCTATTGTCCATGACCCACTTTATTTTGCAAAAATAGTTTATATCGTGTTGGAACTCATTTTTAATAATCAAGAAGCTGCCCACCCCATTTCGCTATATTGCATACGTGATTTTTATTTATTGCTGTGTTGTACATTCCAAACGTATATTGTATCGTATATTTTTTCTAAGTTTTTCATCTTCCATAAGATTAACATTTTATTCAGCCTTTTGTTTCAATCAAAGAAGACCGACAGAAATGTAGTTATAACTGTCTAGAAATATATGATATTGTTTTGAGAATGACTAGGGAGAGTATAGGACTATTTATGCGTTGCCTTCTAATAGATATAATAAATAAATATGACATAGTATTGGACTATAGTTGATTAGTACTGATATTTATTGAATAAATTATTTACACTTGTGTAAATAAATATATATCATTGTACACTGGCCTGGTATATGGAAAATGGTGTTAAATATAGATATCAGACTCCATCTACTTGTATCAAATCATTCGAATTACACGATGTATATAATATTTCGATTCAATCATTGTCATTGCAAATAGAGGATGGAATTTATTACTGAATCTTGATTATTTCTTGAAGGAAAAAATATTGTGATGAATGTTTTACGCTTGAGAAACTTTCAGTGAAGGCAAGGATGAGGAATGTAAATTGATGAAAATGTATAGAGACTTAATTGGCTTGAAAGAGATTAAAACATATATTTTTATAGACAATGTAAATATTGCAGAAATGGATTAAAACAATGCCATGCACGTACGAGTGAAGTATTGTATTAGAGTCGATGTAATGTGCGTATCATTGTGCTATCATAGGATATAACCCGAATGTCAGCTAGATGTGAGTTTATTCTTGACGGTAAAGAAAGAATCATTGAAGATACAGCAACTTGATTTTTCTTAATTCAAGTCAAGATGATTAGACTTAAAATATGATTCCATCGAATTTGATTGCAGTAGAGTTACTAGATGTTCTCTGTAAAAATACAGACAAGGGCCCTGTAAAACAATGCTTTCAATTCGATCGTATGTTTGATATCAATCGTAAGTCTATGGTTAATTAGGTACCAAAGATTTGCAATTGATCGTAATCTATTTTATGCGACAGGCCCCTGAGATTGTTACACTTGAGATTAGCTGTCATGGTAATCATTATGATCACATGCAATCATGTACCCGTATATATGGGGACATAGGACACAATTTTGCAATACTGGACAGAGCTTCAAATAAATCGATCTGTATTAATGAAAGTCAATTTCTGTGAACACTGTTGCAATCAGATGTTGATGTTTTGAACACTAATTTTTTAGTATTCATGAGAAATTATACATGTAATATCATAAAGTATATATCCCCGTATATGAAAAGGTAATTTTCAAATATTCCCAAATCACAAATTGTTCTTGTTTCGGGATTCAAACTTTGTTCAATTTAAAATGCATCCATTTTGACTCTTGTAAATCGAAATATCTCTTGGAAATTTAAAGAAGTTACATTATGTTCCCAATGGTGTTTTTGGTATTTTGTAAATCACTTTGCAAAAACATATCCCCGTTATCGACAGTATCATTTGATAGATAACTACGATGCGATGTAAAAGAAACACCCGTAACTCAGCTTATTAGTATATATGTAGCTGTAAATCAAAGGTCATTGAACACTTTTTACAGTCAAATGTTTACATAAACCAATTTCATATTACTCAAATTATAGCTGCACATTGTGAAAATATGCAGCAAAAACAATGCTCATTTTAAACATTATAACTCAAAGTACTAAATTCCATAGCAAAAAATCAAGTATCTAATCCAGCGTTTGCATTGTTCGTGTCACCATCTGCCCATCATGCCCATGAATGTCGTATAATCTTTATCAAAATGTCATGGAAATATGTCAATATGTCAAAGGTAATTGTTGCTATGGTGATGATTTGTCAAAATCACAATTGTGAATTATATCGAAATTTTCACAATGAAATGAGAACAAAAGTGAATCATGTAGTACATTTTACGACCATGGATTCAATTATTCATGGATTGAGTGTTTACAAAATCGTACAATTTAAGTAAATTATTAAATGGAAAATTTGATTATGAGCACGCTGCCATCCACTGTTATTTAGCTGAGCTCAGTGCGAAGAAAATAAACAAAACGATTGACCTTATGATATTCATTTTCTGTCTTGTGTATTCTTGACAAGCTATTGTCATCGTGGTGTGATGAGATCGTAGTTTAGTGGTTATTTATGATGATGGTGATGATGAGGATGGTGATTACAGGAGTGGTGATGGTGGTGGTGGTGGTGATGATGATGATGGTGGTGGTAGTGGTGATGGTGGTGGTGATGATGGTAACGATTAATATAGTGATGGTAGCGATGATGAAGATGGTGAGGTGATGGTGGTGGTAATGATGATGATGGTGATGATGATAATAATGATGAAGATTATGATGATGATTATAATGATGGTGGTGGTAATGGTGATGGTGATGATAATGATGACGGTGATGGTGATGGTGATAATGATGATAATGATGATGGTGATGGTGATAATGATGATGATGATGATGATGACGATGATGCTGTTGATAGTGGCGATGGTGGTTAATGATGATTGTGATGGTAAATTTAATGATGATGATGATGATGATGATGATATTGATGATGAGTGGACAGTGGTGACAATATTTGGTTACCATCATCTGATCATTATGATTATCAATATGTGACACTGGTAGTGGGGATAGTGATTATCACAAACTCGGTCGAACAGGTACATAATTTAAAAAATTAATATGATGGTGGTGGTAATGGTGATGGTGATGATAATGATGACGGTGATGGTGATGGTGATAATGATGATAATGATGATGGTGATGGTGATAATGATGATGATGATGATGATGACGATGATGCTGTTGATAGTGGCGATGGTGGTTAATGATGATTGTGATGGTAAATTTAATGATGATGATGATGATGATGATGATATTGATGATGAGTGGACAGTGGTGACAATATTTGGTTACCATCATCTGATCATTATGATTATCAATATGTGACACTGGTAGTGGGGATAGTGATTATCACAAACTCGGTCGAACAGGTACATAATTTAAAAAATTAATATGATGGTGGTGGTAATGGTGATGGTGATGATAATGATGACGGTGATGGTGATGGTGATAATGATGATAATGATGATGGTGATGGTGATAATGATGATAATGATGATGGTGATGGTGATAATGATGATGATGATGATGATGACGATGATGCTGTTGATAGTGGCGATGGTGGTTAATGATGATTGTGATGGTAAATTTAATGATGATGATGATGATGATGATGATATTGATGATGAGTGGACAGTGGTGACAATATTTGGTTACCATCATCTGATCATTATGATTATCAATATGTGACACTGGTAGTGGGGATAGTGATTATCACAAACTCGGTCGAACAGGTACATAATTTAAAAAATTAATATGATGGTGGTGGTAATGGTGATGGTGATGATAATGATGACGGTGATGGTGATGGTGATAATGATGATAATGATGATGGTGATGGTGATAATGATGATGATGATGATGATGACGATGATGCTGTTGATAGTGGCGATGGTGGTTAATGATGATTGTGATGATAAATTTCATGATGATGATGATGATGATTTTTTTTTAGCAGAACTTTCTGCATTTATTGAAACAAAATACAAATTCATCAGAATACAAATTTAAACATACAAAATCAAACTGACAGTTTAATAAAAAATAATAGCATACAAGAGTAGACCAAATTAATTCATGTAGTAACAAAATATTATGAATGCAGGGGCCAGCTATCATAAGCAAAAAGCTTGAAGTGGTAGCAGCCAAGAGAAAGCTACAGGAAGTAAAAAAGGGGATAAGTTTGTAAGGGTCTTCATAAGAAAAAATAACTACAAAAATTATATTACTTATTGATTTTTACGAGAATAAATACAGAAATAATAGATATATTACAATAAAGGGATGACGAGGGAAGTGTGGGTATTGTGTATGCAAGTGAGTGCTCGTGCAGGTTGATGATGAGCGGATATACTAGTGATATGAATATTTGGTTATCATCATTATGATTATCAGTATGTGACAGTGTATAGTGGGGATAGTGATTATCACAAACTCGGTCTAATAGGTATAGAATTAACAATTAGGAATAACTGATTTTTTTTTTTTTTTTTTTTTTTTTTTACTTTTTGCTTAATATAATATTTACGTTTATGATTGTATTTTCCTTTATGTGAACAGAATATTGATTTTTTATGTCAATGAAGTTTAATAAATCAATTTCAATTTCAATTCAACTCTTACATACTACATTCTATTATATTACATTTCCTGAACAGTCAAATATATTGAGGAATGTAGTGAATATCCCCAGGCAGAAGAAAACATTTTCTCAAAATTTTCCATTTTCCATTTCCATATGGAATAATATTTCCTTATTAATCTAAAAAAGAAATTGTTCGGGTAACAAAGACATGGAATATAAATTGTAAAGCATTATGGTACACCCCTTTTTGTTTTGTAAAAAAAGAATGACTCCTGCTCTATTTGTATGCCCAAAATTTCTTGTTTTCCACGAAAATCAAATAAACACTCGACACAACCAGATGGGTCAAAATGTGACTCCATTTCGCATCGTATCTACCTTTTGAAATTTCGCAAGTACTCTCCGTTAAAGGTTAATGCTATTTATGTCGCAACAAGTACAGAACACAAAACCCCGGTAGTAGGCGAACCCGTTAAAGAAAAAAAAATCTGCCAGCGTTATTGTTAGAATAAATGTCATCCCGGCGAACTTAGATGACAAGAGACTCGTGATATAATTATTATATTACTGATATGATATTATCCTGAAGGAATCAAATACCCTTTAATATGCGGTGGCCCGGTCGTCCTTTCCAGATGGGAGATTTTTTAAAAGCCTACTCCTACACTATCCTATATTCTCCTCCACACTGAGTTGCCATGGTAACCGTGAAGACGTATAAATCCCAGCGTGCATAGAGGACAGATGATCATGACGTCATCACTTGATCGATAGCAGGGAGATGCGGTATCGCAGAGAGCTTTTCTTTTCTTCCTCCTCGTTTGTGATTAGAATTTCCATATGTTATTTCCGCAGTGATGAAGTTTCTTTTATTGCATTGTTATAAACTTGTTTTGTTTTTTTTTTAAATCTATTCATATTGTCATCATGTCTTTTAGACCGTAACTACGAATGTCATGGGGTGAACAATTTGCAAAGTAGACCCATTTGACAACCGATTACTTGAAAAGCAAAATAGACAAAGGCTTGTATAATTCATTCCGCCGGCGAGCTGACAAGCGCAAAAAAGGTACATAACAGAACTTTTTATTCGTCTTTTTGTTTGTTGCAGCAATCCCCTGTAGGAGGAGATGCGTCCTCATCCCCCCCCCCCCCGGTTTAATACGGACCTGCATTTTTTGGTCTGCCGGAAGAGCAATTGTTATCTGAAAGAGCGCATGACGAAGCCCTTTTCCACTGATTTGAAACTAGTTATTAAAGGCAACTACGGTATTATATCCAGCAAAAAGTCAATCGGCATAATGGTTAGACTAGTATCATTTTAGGAATGATTATAAAGTTACACGTAACGAGTTACACGTAACAAAATTTTGTGGTTGGGGAAAATGTAAAGCTTCTAAAATAGCAAATTGGGTGGATGGTGTGACGTCACAATTGCCAATGTATTTGTGAATAACAATACTAAACATGTCCCATGTTTCACATGATGAAAACAGGCTGTTGAACTTTGGCCAGAGGTTTCCAACATGGCGAATGCATGACGTCATCTGTCCTGCAAAAATTTAGCCTACCGATAGTGTTTTTTTAAAAAATAATTATGTATTTGATTATTCTGTTATCTATTCAATTTCTAAAACACAATTATGATTTTAAGAACGGATTGTACTGCACTTGATCATGGAAGTAACTTTCTAAAACATACCTTATCTAAAATGTCAAAATTCTGAAAGCAAATACTTCAAGGGAATTGAATTAATGTATTTCTGAGGAGAAATGAATTTACCTGTTTATGACATGATGTGTGAGTAAAACAGAAATGTATCAGCTTGCATGTGTCGGTTTCAATTAGTCGACCTGGCTGAAATTTAATTTTGTCCTAATGAGCTCAAATCTGTTTTTCCTGCCCCTGCTGTGTTTTCGCATAACAAGAGGGAAGATGATATAACAGGGTACAAGAGAGGGTGTTAGTGAATACACCGTAATCTACACTACACCACACGACACTACACCACATGACTCTTTTCTGCACTACATTAATATTACACAAATCGTCACTAAACTACACGGGACCACGCTACACAACTATGATCAGCACTCCCCAGCTGAGATCGCTTGGGAAACATATTTTTGTCTTTTTGTACATGCATCATCTTTTTTGGGGGGTCACTTTGCAGAAGATGACTAATTGAAGTAGGAGAAAAATAGTAGCAAAGTGGAAGTAGTAGTAGTCCTAGAAGAAACAATAGCAATAATAAATAATACGAAGAAATAATAAATGAAATAACATAAACTATAGAAGATAGTGAAAGAGGGAAGAAAGAGAAAATATAAGAAAAGGATGAAAACAAAAGAAAGAAAATAGAACGAAAACAGTTTTAAAATGAGTTTCTTGCCAAAGGAAACTATTTCTCCAAAACTTACACAAAGGGAGATATTATGCATTATCCCAGCTCATTGTTTCGTTCATGTTTTATTATCTACTTTTCCGTGGTGTATGACTGTTTGTTTGCCACAAATAGTCGAATGGAGACCCAAATCGAACACTAATGCAATTAACCTAATTAAGCTTTTTTTTTGGAAAATGAATATAATGTCAATAACGTATAGAAATTATTCACCCTCATGCTATAAATGATTAAGCAGAAACACAGCATGATCTATCCTGGATATTAAAAAAACACGCATCAGTTCAAGGATTTATGGCGCAAATGAAAAAAGTAATGATGCAAATGAGATCATAGATGTTTGCATTGAACTTGGAAAGGCACCTTATTACAGAGGTGGAGCATGGAAAATGTGAGCATAAATTTTCTTAATTCCGAGGTATCACCATGAGCCACAATTATTATTGATCAATAGTTTCATGTATAATATTCGATCAACACATTGACAGAAAGCATTTTGAATTTATTTTTAAAATGTATGCTGTCTACTGCGCAAATAATTATTACAATGAACGTTTAACACAGGGTAATTTTAATTTGATATACGATCATAATTCAGATGATCGTTACTCAAGCTTGTCGTTACTTCAAAAACGCAAAAAATGGACATGAAAATGACTGTCAGATAATCAGAGAAAGGTTTTGGCAATAACTGTTGTGCGTTATTTTGAAGGTTCGTTATTCTTAAACTTGATTTTATTTGGGGATGTAAAATGAGATAAAACACAGCGTTCAGAATAAAGAAATTTCCGCAGTTTCAGATAAAGAAACTATCCGAATAATGAACCATTATTCCGATTATTTAACTTTTGAAGCATTTGGATGATGAAACTACAGAATAACGAACATATACAGTGAGATCGAAAGAATATAGCAATCAAATTGCCATAATCTCTGGTAAAACACTTAATACACGACTGTAGTTTGCCGTGAAATAGAAAACCGATTTCGAGATCGGATTATTTAAAAATATTAGCAATCCTTAGTTTGACATGATTATATTCACACCATCCTATAATCATAAAGAATAAAAAATAAAGATGTTCGCAATGCCTACAAGACATAGAGTCAACAAATACCTTTTGATGACTGACAAGAGGTGTGAATAGAGGATGATTTAATTGTTTCTGATGCACCCTGATAATGGATAGATCAATTTGTACTGGTGTTTATTACATCCTCTATCGATCCCAGATAGGGTTTGTTTGATTTGTTGCATGTTTCCGGACTTTTGCCAACTCCCTCCGCCCCGCCCCCCCAAAAAAAAAACAAAAACAAAGGGGGGGGGGGGGGG
>BQKZ01004910.1:10458-22033 GCA_036244855.1 Temnopleurus reevesii | reverse complement strand
CCCCCCCCCCCCCCCCCGTTTGGAAAATCCTGAATATGTGCATGCATCATTGATGTCTTCGAATATGCCAGAAACTATTCATCCTGCCTGTTCCGATGTAAAAGCATTTGCATTCCCTTACTGTAACCAGAATGGACAAAAACCTTTGACAAAGTAAACAACCCTCATTCAAGTATTAACAACAGATATATAAATACAAAAGAAATCTCCATCCTTCTCATTATGTGGGGAAAATATTGAACAAGAGTTGCACATGGGACATTCTTTTGTGTTTATGAATCTCTTGTGAATGTTTGAATGAAGTAGTTTTCTTTATCCCAGTTCTTTGTTCCTACTGCTCACAGTGCTTGGCTAGAAAGACAGTCTGGTGAATAACAGTCGGTTACTCTTTCACCATAGAGTGAGTGAGTCATCGCGCGATGACGGCCGCATAATATTAGATAGAGTAGAATAGAACATATATCTCCTTTTTCGAAAGACATGATAAAAATAGGAAAATACAAGATAATATAGTAAAAATTGAAGGAGGCGAAAACCCTACCTGTCTGTATGTGTGTCTGTGTGTTCGACTTTCTCTCTCCGTCTGTCTGTCTTTATTTTGATGATTTTTATAACAAGGGCTGGAGGCCCCCTGACTGCCCCCCCCCCCCTTGATGACAACGGTAAATTATTAAATGAATATGTCTTATCCAGTTACCCTGCTTGTCTGTCTCATTGTCTGCCTGTCTGAATGGCTGTTTGTTTCGGCATCCCTGTCTTTTTGTGTGAAATTAAAATTTGTTCATGGGTACTGGTGACGGCGACATAAATAGATGGGTTTGTCTTATCCACTCGCCCTGTTTGCTTGTCTACCTGTTTGTCTGCCTGTCTTTCTGTTTTTCTGCCTGTCTTTCTGTCTGTATGGCTGTCTCTCTGTCTGCCTGTCTTTATTTTTTTTAAATTGAATTTTCTTCATGGATGTTGATGACTCATCCTGTTTGTCTGTCTGTCTGTCTGTCCTTATGTTTGTGTCACTGAAATGTGTTCAGGGGTGTTGACGACGACGGTATAATATTAGATGATTATGTCTTATCCACTCACCCAATTTGATTGTCTGTCTGTCAGTTTTCCTGATCAAGGCGTTTTACATTATTATTACCCTGGCTTTAGCCCGGCAGCCATTCACGGCGCACTTGGCATTTCAAAGAATAAATATTAAATGAGTATGTCTCACCCACTGACCATGTGATTGTCTGTCGGTCCGACTGTCTGCTTGTATTAATTTGTATGAAATTTAAATTTGTTCATGGATGTTGATGGCAGTGGCATGCTGTTAGATGAGTTTATGTCTTATCCACTCACCCTGTTTGTCTGTCTGTCTTTCCGTCTGTCTGTCTGTCTATATGTCTGTCTGTCGGCTAAGTTTGTTAAATCAAAATGTGTTCACGGATTTTGATGACGACGCATAATCTTAAACTCATCTAATATCATATTAGATGAGTATGTCTCATACACTCCATCTGTCTGTCCGGCTCTATCTTTTTCTCTCTCTGTCTCTCTGTCGTTATGTTTGTGAAATCGAAACGTGTCAAGGGATGTTGATCTTAATATGCATTTATCAAGGATTTTGTTGCACCCCTCCCTAAGATGAACTTTTTCCTTACAACATTTTGAAGGCAATTAAAGGAAAGAAATCTCCCAATCACTGATGTAGCTACCCAATTAAAGTATTACAAATATGAATACACAAAATGTGATTTTATTCAATCTTGAAATATTTTTTAAAAGATAATCGCATTTTTATATTCATGGTCATCGTCTGCTTGTTACATATATACCTACTAATACGCCAATCAAACTATTGCACATACATGTCCTGCAAAAGCTAAGATCGATGACAATCTTTCGAGCATTTCGTTACAATAAATCTGCAGTATTTCATTATCTAGCAATTTACATAAAATCAGTATTTTCAATAACGAACAACTGATTGATGACTTGCTTCAAATGATGACAAATAAACCCCCTTTGAACACCCCTCATTATCCCACTGTCAAATTCGGAAGAGAAGAAAATCTACGTTCTTGAGACTGTCGTCTGTCATGGAGCGAGAATTATGGAGCGAGAAATGGCGCGAAAATGATGGACAGGAAATCGAAGGAATATTGACTAAGAATATGTGCAAATAAGATGTAGTTTGAAGAAGGATGCTGGAATAATTGGGGATACTCCTGGTACTGTCTTGGGTAATGTTTTATGAGATATGATTAATAAAATATGCACTTCCAGGGGTTCTCATAAATGAAAAATAATATAGAAATATAGAAATATACTACTAAAAATCCACTTCACCCACTTTGGAAGCAGGTTGATTGAACAATGTTATTAAACGATGTTGAAAACCTGTTTTAATAATTTGCATAGCAAAGAGATATCATCAATAAAAAAATCATAGAGATCTTTTTTCTACTATACAATAAAAGTGGGCATTTNACCCTGGCTTTAGCCCGGCAGCCATTCACGGCGCACTTGGCATTTCAAAGAATAAATATTCCTGCCAGGTACCCATTCACCTCACCTGGGTTGAGTGCAGCACAATGTGGATGAATTTCTTGCTGAAGGAACTTGACGCAATGGGTAGGATTCGAACCTACGACCCTCTAGTTGAAAGGCGAGAGTCACGATCACTACACCACGGCGCCTCTCCATAGTTCTCTAATAATGGGGTTTAACCCTCAAATAAGAAAGAAAGTCTCGCTACTCTTCAGGTGCCATATATACAGGGTGAGTAAAAAAAATGTCCCCCAACTTTGAAGCTGTCCTGTTCGGAATATGAAATTATTATCCTGAATTTGATGGTATGTCCTGAAAGAGTACTTGCCAAAGAACATATTGGTGCCGTTTTTATGTACATTATTGCATGCATGACTGAACAAAAGACGATTGTTCTTGAGGAACAAAATGTCACTTGCGCCAAGTCGCTGGGTTTAGACAAAACCAGCCTTTGGTCGTGCGACAGATAATGGCAAGCTCAAACAAGCATTTGCAATCGCACACACACACGTACGCACCCACCCACACACATACACACACACACACACACACGCACACACACACACACACACACACACACACACACACACTTACCAACGCACACACACACACACACTCTCAGAGTAAACCACAAACAAACATACCCACAAACTGAACACAAAGACGCCCACATACGCGCACAATTCATACACAGAAATCAACAAATAAACATAATTTTATGTTTCGTCGCAAAAGTCTCTGGTCAAAACTTTTTCTTGTGGGGAAGTCTCCAGTATTCACCAATCCATCTGCAGACATATCAGATCGAGCTACGACAGGGTATATGGAGGAAGATGCTTTTGAGCCTTGGGAAGATGGAGGGAATGCTCCATCCAACATGGATCCATCGTGCATAACGGTGTATCGATATCCGTCAGGAACAGGAGACAAGTGAAGGATTGAGCTAAGAATAAGAGTGACTGGCACTTAAAAAAGAAACAATTTTTAAATGTTTGATCTTTTACATAAGCTTTATTGAGATATGTTCTTCATGTTCTTATTCACAGACGTTGCAGTGTACTGTTTTACAAGTATGGGTGTGTGCGTGTGTACGTATGTGCGTGGGTGGTTTGATGGTTTGTGTGCGTGTGTGTGTGTGTGTGTGATTGTGTTTGTGTGTCTATGCTCAGCGGATTTTGTGAGACTTTCTCTGGTTACGAAAGAAAACTGAATAGGTAGTAAAATTGTCGATAAGCTCTTACCACTTACATTTTTGCACCTGTGTGTGTGTGTGTGTGTATGTGGTTTATGTTTTTGTGTAGGTGTGTATTTGGTGATTTGCTGCATGTTTTTGTATGTGTGTGCATGTACGTGTGTGTTTGAACGTGCTTCTGTCTGTCCATGGGACACAAGTTATTTTCATTGCTTTCCTCTTCACTTCACCACTTGGCGCAAGTAAGATTTTATATCTTTAGCAAAGTTGTCTCGTGTGCAGTCATGCGTGCAAAAATATCAATAAAAACGGTATCAAAATATTCTTTGGAGAATACTCTATCAGGATATACCATCAAATTCGGGATTATAATTTTATGTTTTGAACAGGACGGCATCAAAGTTGGGGGAAATTTTTTTGACTCACTCTGTATATAATAAAATCATCCATTATCGTTGATAGGGAAACCATTTTTTTTATGTATCGTATTTTTTTTCAAAAGAAGTAAGATGTTTTGTTAGGTAAAATCACATAACAGAAGCTACAGATAACAACAACAGATCAGGCCTTCGTGGAAGTTATATAAATACATACATTTTTTCTTGTAGGTTTGTATGTTTAATTGTTAGGTTTTATTTTGCACTTATCTTAGATCGTTTTCTGTTTTTATACTTGTCACACAAAACTTATCGCCACATTTTTTTAAAACTGTTTCTATAAATGAGCTCTATACCTTGTCATTTTTATTGCTTAAGTATGCTTATTCGCGTTTCTGCGTTTTTAGTACGTTTTTTTAAAGTAGCATTGGATGGATCCAGTATTTATCATATACCGAAAGTCATGTTATTTTGCCAATTCATGACTATTTGCAGATGGGAGTTGATGAACGAGGTTGAACGGGAGAAGATGCACGGACACTGAATGTCGTTTTCTGCTGTGCGATGGCCACTAATTATACAGGGGAGGAGGACGCAGTCGCAATTAAAATAATTACTGGGTCGGGAGCCAGTTTGGGGGGCAAAAATGTTACAATACATTGTTTAGAAGAAAAGTAAAGACGTTGTAAGAGTATGTTCAGCGATGAAATTCTCACGTCAACTAATTAGCCTCCTTCTTTTTTCATTCATTCATCATTCATCATCATCATCATCATCATCATCATCATCATCATTCATCATCATCATCATCATCATTATCATCATCATTATCATCACCATCTTCATCATCGTCGTCATCGTCATCATTACGGCCATGTTCTCATCCTCATCATTATCAACAGTATTGCCTATTTAACACATCCATTAATTTTTTAACCATTCTAAATTTCAACATTATCAAATACAAACCCGTTTCTTTTCTAACATTGACACTCTCATGAGCATGGAAATATAAAAATGGAGGGAAAATACAATTTGTACTTACAGATCATATTGAATAGCAGCCTGGATACATGGAACCATTTGGCCATATTCTGATCATCTTTGTACTTTGGATCCTGTCCTGGAACTAAAATATCAGTTCTGTCATCGACTTGAGGTGAAAAAAAAGCTTTCTAGTCAGCATTATTGTCAACAACTCTTGATAAGTCGAATGAGTCGGCAATATGATTTATGTACAGACAGTGAAGTTGAGGTGCTATAAAAGACAAACCTCGCGAAATGAAAGAACATGTACGATGCTATAAAGTGCATTGGAGCATAAACGAAGTGCATGCAAAACCCAGAGATTGCTCCCTAAAGCCCCGGTCACATAGGACCCCGGAAGCAACACGATTCACCCGACTCATTGTTCTGAGGCAGTTAACTGTGAATTAACAAAGAGTTGGGGTGAATCGTGTTGCTTCCGGGGTCCTATGTGACCGGGGCTTAACAAAAGGAATGAACCATTCAGAAAGCAAATTCAATAGGCCGGTTTATTTATTCAAATTTGTGAATCGAGTTCCGAAAGGCCGGTCACTAATTATATTCAAATTTATGTACGTTTCTTGCCAATGGACTGAGTTACGGTGGTATTCCTTAAACATGTAAGTAACATTTACAAACATCATTTATTGCTTTGTTCGGCCAGCATCGGACACCTTTTTGTGTTGTATCAGAACAACTTCTGTGTTATATATGCATTAAATTTGCATCTTATATACAAGCATGCACGTTTCATGCCAAGAAGCGGAGTTAGGTGATAATCATTAGAGCTACAATGCCTGGAAATTGTCGTAATGTATTCAGATTTGTTCACGTTTGTCCTAGGATGAACTATGTATTCAGCTGTCTAAATGTATTGAGAGTACAAAAGTCAGAATGTTACTTGCATACATTAACGTTGCTAGGTTGGACAAACATTGTAGCTTGCCCAACCTAGCAACAACCATTGCATGCTATACACATTCCTTTTATTGAAATATGATTCTTTTACATAAGCTGAACAAATAGTTTGTCATTGTGCGTTTGACAAATAAGTGTGCATAACATCTGAATTAGGAAAGTTGTATATTCAGTTTGCATACTTTACTCTTTGCTATGTTGGGCAAGCTGCGGGTAAGCTTCCGGAATGTCAAGAACAACCTTTGTGTAAATGGAAGGAAAAACATTCATCCATGTAGCCATAATCGCTCTAAATTATGTGTTAGCTGTAAAACAAATAAAGGTACTTCCATGGTCAGAATTCAGTGTTGTGATTTTGAACAATCATTGTATCTGTGCCCGAGCTAATTTTAAACACTTCATGTGAATTTTATGGATTAAAAAAAAAATCTGTGAATGAAGCTTACACACAGTTTGTCGAGCAATCATCGGGCAAGTTTTCAGGTTGTCAAGAACAAATTTTGGGCAAGTAAAAGGAGACAGAACGTTGGCACCCTTTTGTATATATATAACCCATTGGAGAGAGAGCCATGCCAGCCTTTTGGAACCGAGATAAACTCGCCCTAAATGATCGATGTTTGCTGGACATGATTAGCTCTCAACACTGTGAGCAGAAGTTACAAAGGAATTGTATAAAGTGAACTACTTCATTCAAGCCTTCACAATAGGCTCATGAACGAAAAAGGTAAGTACCTTCCCAAGCTTATTCACAGAGCAGATGCGACATCTGTTTGGTATTTCTCTGCAGAATAAGAAGGAAGGAAACTTCTTTTGTGTGCATCTTGCTATTGTGAAAGCTTGAATGGAAGTCGCGTACTTTATCCCTTCTGCTCACAGCATGCTCAGTACAAGCAAACATTGCTAATGAATTCCACTCCGTACTCGCATCTCGTATTCTTATCAAAGGGGTGGGGAATATATCATAACAAGCAGTTTTTCATTCATTCATTCATTCATTCATTTTTATTTCATTTTCACAGGAAAAATACAAAATCATTTTACAAGGTAAACAAAGAATTTTGCAAATACAAAATAATACATCATAATTATATTCACATAAACAAACAAGAAGAATAATATCTAAATTGGATTTGACGAACAAAATATAAAATAAAACACAGTTCATCATGGATCTCCATAAGCTGTTGATTAATCCATCTGGAAACATTAGCCTTTTCTTAGATTGATAGGTTCGAACAATATGAGTAATAAATGCCATATTTGGTGATCTTTTTGAGAAAGAACAATTCAACATCTACCGTAGATAGGTCTTATGTCAATTTTTGAAACAAAGGACTGGTGTTCCATTTACAAAGTAACGTACATTAATGTTTATAACACAATACACTTCGCCATATGTTTAATTGATATTGATACGCACATCTACACATACACACACACCCCTAGGGGGTGTTGCTCAAAAGTTTCAATTTAATTATCGCAAGTTGCAGTTGGTCGGAACGCGCCAATCAAAATCATTGTTTCATGCGCGTCTTGTTAAATGCGCATATCGCGCGCGAATGAAAATGCGCTTTACAATTGGAAAAGTTGCAGTTGATCTGCAGTTGATTTTGAGTAACACCCCTATAGATATACACACGCACATAGTCACTTTGTATATTCCGTTTCCCATCTCTCATGCTCTCTCTCTCTGTCAGTCTAACACACATACACACACACAGAGAAATAAACAAACACATATACTCAACCCCACATGTTTCCTATTCTCTTTCTCGATGTCTGATAGAAAAGCAAATGTCACCGAAATACATACAACCTATACCTATATAACACCCATCCACACAAACACACTCACACACGCGAACACACACGCACATAAATAAACAAACACATATACTCAACCCTACTTGATCACTTCTTCTTTCCCATTCTCTTTCTATGTTTCTGATAGAAAGACAACTGTCACATAAAAACACCCCCACACGCAAACACCCATCTACATGCACAAAACTATACATACACACACATATCACACACACCCACCCACCTGCACAAACCTACACACACCCACACACGTACACACCAACACACACCCACACACACACATACACCTAACCACACAATCCTACACACACACAAACACACTCTCATCTATACTCATATACGCTAGTCAGAGAGAGGCCAACTTTTCCTCTGAACAGAGAAAATCCACCGTTCTGGTTGTCCCTTGATGAATAATACAAGCGGTGGTCGTTGATGTTCCTTGAAGGTCCAAAGATAATGTAACATGATCACCGATGAACGGACAGCGTGGTCGACAGGGTGAACGGAATCTACAAGCAGACTGAGTTTGAGATGGACACACACGAGACGGAGTGGAGAGAATTTAATGGAATTCAGATAAAAGGAAGTCGAATTCATTAGCATTCTTTCAAGATCTGGTGCATCTCATTTTGTTCTTTTCGAGTGTTTTGTTTGCAGCTTGTTAGAATTTGAGCAATCGTATTGAATTTTAACTACAATTCAAACAAGAAATGGTTTGAATTGAACTCAATTTACTGAATGCATACTGGTATTGAAATGAAAAGACTGTAAAAAGAGACGGTATCATTAAGATGAGACGAAATGAAATGAACTTCAATGAATTTAGTAGAACTTAAATTTATTTAACATAATTCAATTCAATATGATTTAATTAGATAGAAATCAATTTCAAATATAAAGCTATTAATCATTTCACCATGTATTTTATCAATAGAATCCTATTATAAAAATTACAAGTGATGAATTGTTTTGTTTTAAACACAAATCTCATTCCAGATTACGAGTCACTTTTCCGAGAAATGAATTATCATTGATGTGTTTTCATTTTGGGGCATGTTATTGTAGCACAATGCCGATGACAAAATGTATCAGATTTTCAACATCAGATTTGATTATTTTTCATTTACATTACATTTTTTAAAGCACATATAACGGGTTACAAAACAGCCCTCACAATGAAATGAAAGATAAATAAACATGTAAAATACATGTGAAAATTCAATTCAAATGTTGTTTTTTTAGCCTTTCACCCCCTTCTAAGTTTTATTTTCTATATTGTGTTTCATTATCTATATTGTGTTTCATTATCTTATGAAAGCATTTTTCAGAAAATCTTTAGAAATATTTTTGTCAATAAGATGGGTTACAAAAGAATCCAACCGACCGACGCTCTATTTTTTTCTCTAAAATAGTAATCGTTGGCAAAAAAAGATGATTGATGATACCGAACCCGTGAATTTTCCTTCGAGTTTAATGATAGTTATTGGGCAAAGGCTAAAGCAACTGAATAATATCAATATTTGTTGAGGCTTTCTTTATTCAAATACTAAATCTCCAAGTTGTCCATCCTCCCACATCGAAATGCTAAAAATCACGCCATATGGAACCGACGACTCCCGGTAAATAACACCATAAGGCGAGAGAGGAGGAGATGGAGAAGGGAAGAGAGAGATAGGGGGTGAGAGAGAGATGGGGATATACAGTTAGAGAGAGAGAGAGAGGGGGAGAGAGAGAGAGATGTGGAGAGAGCTAGATAGAGAGACAGAGAAAGAGGGGGGAGAGAGGGAGAGAGATGGAGAAAGAGAGAGGGAGGGAGTGAGAGAGAGGGGAGACAAACGAGATGACACTGAATTCGATGGTCGATAACAAGAAAAAGAGCGGGAATAAGCATGCATCGGAATGTTGCATTTCCCGCGTTCGGGATGGACTGCAGCAAAATTGACAAGGCTATTTGTTTCATTTGTGTGACGTCTGCAATTTAGAATGACGCCGTTAGGGGCATGGAAGAGTGGTTTGAAAATTGACTCGCAAAATAGCCCGAGAGGTTTCTTATGCAGAGTAAACGATGGTCCTCATTTTGTATTTATCATTCTACTTATCATTATGCACTACTTTAATGTGATTTTATTTGATTAACCAATTATGGATATGCTGGATGATAAACTTATTCAAATCGAATTGGAAAATTTATCATTGAATTGGAAATAGGATCATAATATTTTACAGCTTATTGTAAGCTATTTTGTCACGACTAGCACTTTAGAGTTTGTAAAAGTTTGTTTGTAAAAGTTAGAGTTTGTACTTAGCTGCAGAGCAAAAACCAAGGTGTTGAATTTACACTGACTCTGTGTTCATCTTTGGCAACACCGGAAATAATAAAACAACACCAACAAAGATTCAAAATAACACTGAAATAGAATAAAAACGCATTACTTTGAATACCGGAATATAATATGTACTATATCAATTTGGAATTGGCGTTGTCCTATCATCTCTAAGGTGTTATCTAATACACAATAAATGTATGAAAGCTTCCTTTTGGGTGCAATCTCACAGTTTTGTCCACAAAGGTACAATGTTGCTTCTTTTCCTCAGTGTGCAAGGTTTTATAAAATATTCTGAAATTTCGGCAGCTTCGGGATTCGAACCCATGCCATGAGATTTAACGTCATTCCCAGTTAAACGCTATGCCGACTGAGCTGCCCGTTGCTTTCGACAAATGGACGGCTTTATAAGACATCGTGCATTATATGAGAACGATGAAAATCCACTTCCCGCGATTTTTTTTTTTAAATGGAACGATTCAAAGTTATATTACCCTAATGTTCATCTTTCAATAAGAGCGGATACACATCACAGTCGGTGAATCGTCTGATTTGGAATGATGCATGCGACCTTCCATGGTGCGTGTTCGAATCTCACAGAACGGCTTCGATTTTTTAAATGAAATTATATTGCACATTTATGGAAAAAGGTGCAAAATTGCACCCTCACATATGCTCCTAGTGTTGCATCACTTTGCATCTTTAAAGGTGTACCGTTGAGGTGCATCCTGGCCAGCTGCTAATCTCGAATTTCATATAATTTATCAAATTCCAAAAATCGAAGAAATCGGTAACTCCCATGGTATTACGTGTTTTTGAAATACTCTGTGTGAATATGAAATCGAAAAACAGCTCTGCAAAATTCCCATCATAACTTGAGGCAAACTAATTTATAAATCATAAACCATCTACAATCCATCAGAAAAAGGGAATAAAGTGTTCCAGGCATAATTAGTCCAGAAAAGAAGAGGAGTGTGTATAATGTGTCTCATATTGGTAACTTGTTCTTCTCATTTTGTTTGATGTTTGTTGTTGTTTTTGTGTTCTTTGTAATTTTTTTATAATATGGACCTCTGCTGATGCAGCTGTGTCTGGAATAAAGTCTTGAATTGAATTGAATTGAATAAAAAGAGAAAAAGGTGCGCAAGAAAAGAAAGAGATAAACCATGTAGTTGTACGCTATATACACTACAGATAAGGTTAAGATATTTTAATAGGTGCAAAAACAACGAAACATATTTTCCTCAGATTTTTTATACAATGTTATTTATTTATTTATTTCATTTATTTATTTATTTTATCATTATTCTTCATCTTCTTCTTCTTCTTCTTTTTTTAAATATTTTTTTTCCTTTTTTTTTTTTGGGGGGGGGGGGGGGGGG
>BQKZ01004909.1:67054-79453 GCA_036244855.1 Temnopleurus reevesii | reverse complement strand
AACTGACCAACGGTGTTGGAGCTCGGTTCACGGGCCGATCTGCTCTCTCAACACCAACACCAACACCGCACACCGTACTTGAAGTCACCCATTGTGACGACGACGACGATGATGATGATGATGATGATGATGATGATGATGATGATGATGATGATGATGATGATGATGATGAAGATGATGAAGGTGATGATGAATGATGGTTGTAGTGGTGGTAGTGATGATAAAGGTGATAATGATGTTGATGATGATGATGATGATGATGATGGTGATAATAATAATAATGATAAAAATTAAAATCATAACAATATTAGTATTCTGGATTTGTGGTCTGCCGTACTATTTCCACGACTGTTCAAAACGCGTCCGATATTATTACCCGGTACCTTTATGGTAATTCAAGCCTAGCACCAACGCATCTATGTATGCGGCCACATCATCAGATAATGTGTTGCTGTCTCCTGCTGGTCCCAATTACAACTGGGTAGAGTGCAGTTTTGTCGATAAATTTCTTGCTGAAGGAAATTAACGTCATGTGTGGGATTTGAACCATGACTCTCTGGTTGATAGACAAGACTCAGATCCACTACACCACAATGGGTGACTTCAAGACAGTACGGTGTTGAACGCTGGTGTTTACGGGCCGTTTTGCTCTCTCAACACCAACACAACACCCAACACCGTGGTTGAAGTCACCCAATGCCTCCACAATGCCTAATGTACCGAAGAGTTAGATTTTTCTTATATATAACTGACATAGAAAGTTTTCCTTTTAATTACAGACACAGAAGTTCAAACATCAATTAGGATGGGATAAAACTATGGAATATTTTCTTCAATACTGATAATTTGAGTTTTTATACATTCTTACATAAATGGGAATATGGTTTTAGATCAGATGACAGAGTAACATTACTTTCAACTTACTTAAGATCTATGGTTTCTTTACTTTTGTTTAGATACGAGTATGAGCTGCAGACAGCAAAGAAAGCTGGAATCAAGAAAGGCATCACCAGTGGTTTAGGCATTGGCATGAGCTATCTTTTCTATTCCTGTACTTATGCTCTCTCATTATGGTGAGTTTTCATTTAACTGCTTTTTTTTAAATGAAATTTTTGTAGAGCTCTCACACAAGAACTGCTTTGAATGTTAAAGGTATGTGTTTTAATTTTAGGAGAGGTGGTGCTTCAGTTTAGTTTTTTTGTTTTTCTATTCACATGCAAATCAAAGAATTCTTTGATGTAAAAAATGGGCAGGATGAAAATAGATACCTTACCACCTTACAATAGATTTGTAACCATTTTTTTTAAAGGCACAGGATTAAGAGTTTTCTACAAGGGGGGGGGGGGTACCACAATGGTTTTGGGTTGAGCTACATGTATCTATTTTTCATCTATTTTTACATGCTCTTTCTGTCTAAAATACTTGTGTTCAGTGGACATCAATTTTTAGAGAGGGAGCTTCTCCTTTAGATTTGAAAATTGTTGTCCATATTATTATCTATCATTCTTTTGATCTTAAAACATAATCTTTGTATTTTTATATTCACGTTTTTTGTGATATTTCAACCGGGCCAGTTAGTGCACAGTTGCGAAATGGGGTTGCTATAGAGGACCTGTTTCTGGTCATAGTAATTAAGTTTGCCTTCTTTCTTCCTGGTTCAACTGTTGCACTAAGTAGACTGCTGGAAGAAATATGCTTAAATAATTAATTCATACCTTCATTATTTACTTGTATGTAATTTTATTGTTATCCAATTGTTTTTGTTGAAATTGCTGAATAAAATTATAATAATGTACTAATAATCTGCAGGTTTTTGTCTCAATCTCTCAAGTCTGTTTTCTTGTACTGTTTTTGTAACTATATTTGAAAAGAGCCATTTCCAACAATATTATTAATCATTTCTTTGATATTGAATTTTTTTTCAGGTATGGTCCAAAAATGGTGAGTGAAGGCCGAATAACCGGGGGTGATGTCGTGACCGTTTTCTTCTGTATCTGGTCCGGGTCCGCATCCATCGGTAACTTGACGCCTTCCATTCACGCCATTGCATCCGCGAGAGGGTCAGCCGTCGCTGTATATGATGTCATCGACAGTGTAAGTTACGGTTTTCTTTGCTTCTTTGTTATTTCCTTGATCGCTTAAAGCTCACCGCAAACGTTATGATCGGCTTACGATCTTGGTTCAGAAGAAATAGTATCTATCAGTAGCATGCACACAAATAGAAGATATTTGATTGAAGTTGTTCATACAGTATTTACATGTAGATAAATGATAAAATTTATTCTCCTTGGAAAACCACCTCCGAGTCATAAAGAAGTTGGATGACTCAGAGCAGTCCACATGTAAGGGGTGTTGTTCGCAAGTTGCAGTTGATTGGAACATTTCAATCAAAACTATTGTTTCATACGTGCCTTGTTAAAAGTGCATTTCATGCGCACATGGAACTGCGTGTTACAAATTGTAATTAATTTGCAGTTGATTTGCAATCAATTGCAACTTTGAAGCAACACCCCTTCATATTTTAAAGTGAGAGGTAGATTTTATCTGTCAAAATACTCATGTCGGATGCTACTACGATCGTAAGCCGATCCTAACGTTCGGGAGTGGCTTACTTCTCTTTATCTGAATGCATTTGGTGTAGATGATTTTTTTTTTACTACCAAAATAAGTTCTCAAGCCAATCCTGTGGTCATGACACTCATGTACATGAATGAGGAAATAGATATGTGAACTACTAATTACACATTTCAGAAGATTTGTTATGTTCCTGTTTCCTTGCAAATAAGGAAATATGTACATTTCAAATTTGACAATTACCATTATTAATTTTTTACCGACTTCTGTCGATTCCAGTCAAGCACACAATACTCCATACTATGAAAAAACCCTAGTAGTCTAGAGATTTTTGTGCTAATTATTATTGAATATTACTATTTAACATTGCAGTTAATTGCAAATGGACATATTATGTATATAACAGTAATAGAAAATTGCAGCAAAAATTTGAATCAATTAAATTTCTGTGTCAGGAGCCAGAAATAGACAATAGGAAAGACAAGGGGAGGAAGCCAAAAACGACAGAGGGAAACATCCAGTTCTGTCGCGTGTGCTTCAGCGATCCAATCAGACAATATGTTCCTTGCATCATAACCTAACAAATATATATTGATTGATTATCTTTATTAATTTTTCAGGAGCCGGAAATAGACAAGAGGAAAGACAAGGGGATGAAGCCGAAAACGATAGAGGGTAACATTGAGTTCCGTCGAGTGCGCTTCAGCTATCCAATCAGGCAAGACGTACCTGTGCTCCGCGACCTTTCCATGAAGGTTCGAAGCGGTCAACGTGTCGCGCTTGTCGGGTCAAGCGGATGCGGGAAGTCCACGATCGTCAAGCTGTTGCTGCGGTTCTACAATCATACAGCTGGGGAGGTAAGCTTAAGAAACATAATACTACTACTAACGATAATACATGAAATTTATATAGCGCTTATTTCCAAACCGGTTCAAATCGCTTTACATAACAAACGCTTTCAACATAAGACATATCATTTACATAATACATGTAGATAATGTTAATGAAAGTGCAAGATAAAACTAAACAAAAATAAAGAGTAAAAAAGTACTCAAATGGATAGACTCACATCGCATGCTTTGTTTCTGACAGCCTAAAGCCACATTGGAATGTGGGGTAAAGGAGGGTTAGGTGTTGATAACACAACCATTTTCACTTTTCTGCTACAAAGTTGTCTAGAAAGCTAAGATGTTTATCTATAGATGCAAGTGCTATTGTGTAAGTAATGAGAGAGAACATTTAGTGTCCACCAATATAGAGCTTATTGATGTGGCACATATAGGATTCATGCATTTAGGTACTTCTTCTACTTCCGTCTTTTGCTCCCATATAGAGATATATTTGTTCCCAAATATATTCTATAGTAAACCATTCTCTGTAAAAGATTTGTGAAGACTGTTGGGGATACTTGCATTTAGGTACTTCTTCTACTTAAGTCTTTTGCTCCCATATAGAGATATATTTGTTCCCAAATATACTCTATAGTAAACCATTCTCTGTAAAAGATTTGTGAAAACTGTTGGGGATACTTGCATTTTATAGGTACTTCTTCTAATTCAAGTTGGGCCATTTTCTAAGGGTCGGTTGGTGGAGAGCAACCAAACAATTTTTTTTTTTTTTTTTTTTGGGGGGGGGCCTTATTGCTTTCACATATTTGTTCCCAATCTATACATCACCATTCTGTTCTCTTCAACAGATTTGCATAGACGGGATCGACATCCGCGACCTGAACGTGACATGGCTTAGGGAGAACATCGGTGTCGTAAGTCAAGAACCGACCCTCTTCAACTGTAGCATCAGGCAGAACATAGAGTACGGTCACGAAGGAGTCACTGATGAAGAGATCGTGGAAGCAGCTAAGAAGGCTAATGCTCATCAGTTTATTTCATCGTTACCTAAGGTATTTATGCTCTTCTTTTGCTGCATTCATAGTTATGTAGAGTACAGAACTAAAAAAAAAAATGTACTCAGCATCTTTAACATGCTTCCCCCTATCAGCCATGCAACCTTATGACAGTGGGTGTGACATAATCATAAAACTGGTTGCAGGTCCGTTGTCTGGACCCTACCTTATTCAATTCAATTCAATTCAACTTTATTTCACCTTAGCAATAAAAACATAACAAAGCAGACAAATATTACATAAACAATACAACGGTACAATGTAAAAATAAAATTGCATGGTAGGTAATAACAGCCAGAAAAGAAAAAGCCCTTATAAACGGCCGACCGTATTGTAAAAACTATAAAAAAAAAAATAATGCACCAAAGGAACAATAACGTTTACAACACAAGAAAATTACGTAATTAACAATAACAATAACAATTACAATAATTACACATAGCATTTATTTCACTTCTTGGCTCAGCGAAATCAAACATCCGTCAATCAGTTCTTCCTAAAAAATTTAAAAATGGGATTGAATTAAAGGGGCCATCAGACAATGCCAGGCTTTCATCACTAGTGAATGGCTATAAAGAGTATGGTTATTGTTGTCATGTTTTTTCTCACTTTTATTAAACCTGGTCGTAGTTAATATGAAAATAAACCTCATGCTGTTTCCGGAATGGTTAGAATGTCTTGAATCATCTGTTGGACTTCATGATTGAATCCCATTGTTAGGAAATAATGTAGAGTAATACATGAAGACTTCTGATACAAATACATGTAAACAGGAAGTAACAAAAGCAAAAAGGAAAACAATGCTAAGGGGCATTTTTAACATTTTCTTTTGCAGGGCTATGATACTATGGTTGGTGAGCGAGGTGCCCATCTGTCTGGTGGTCAGAAGCAGAGTGTAGCCATCGCTAGAGCACTGGTCAGAAATCCCAGGATCCTGCTCCTCGATGAAGCCACGTCGGCTCTCGACAGCGAAAGCGAGAAACTGGTTCAGGAAGCTCTTGACAAGGTATGTCAGAAAATTTTAACAACATTTTAACAAATCTAATGTTAAAGTACGCGAAATATTATTATTCTGTCAGCTTGAAAACTAATCGAACAATCTTATCAGGGAAATATCTATACAGGCTGATGAGAATTGTTTTGGTTGTTACATAATTGGTGCCACTCTGTCTGGATGTGGTCTGTGATAGAGGCCTATAGAGGTAGAGATCTATGATAGAGGCAAAATTCCCCAAGAATGATTAGTCTGAATGCATAGTCCATGTTTATGTGTTTTAGAATGCCTCCATATGTCTTTGCATACATTTAGGTGGTATGGATAACATAATGACTTTTTCCAAGATGAGGGCACACGGATTCTTACAAATCCGAAACTTTGATGTTGCAAGCTTCGGTCAAACTCTTATCTGAGTGACTGGACTCGCTCTTTAGAGAGCTTTGCAAACGAGTCAATATAGGTTCTTTTCTGTTATGTAATCCCAGTGAATTTCAATTAAGATTCCATTCGAATAATAATGATTTTCTTAATCTTTCTCCTTTGTTATAGGCCCAAGAAGGAAGAACGACACTCGTAATTGCCCACCGTCTATCCACCGTCCAGAACGCAGATCTTATCATTGTTGTCAAAGAAGGCCACGTGGCTGAATCTGGGAATCATAAAGAGCTTATGAACCGGGAAAGCATCTACCGTCAGCTCGTCACTCTGCAGATGTTCAAAAAGCATGATGATTCGAACATTGCTGGTAAGTCTTCTTAATTTTTACAACTTTAAATGTAGTGTCATTTATGCCGCCAGACCAATGTTTTAGCATCAAAATATTTTTGTTTTTACACCAGTTTGAAAGTATACTTATTATTTTTATGCTTTGAATATTTATTGTATAGACATGCACATTATTTGAATTTTAAGAGATGTCAACCATTTCAGAAAAAAATCAATGGTATAACTTACATTGCAAATAACAAATAGTAGAACCAAATTTGTTTTCATCAATTAATAAAAAAGCCAGGAAAATGAAAACATTACACCCAAATTGTTGGCAATGTTGTGTATCAGTGAACTGAAATTTCACTCTGGTCAATAATATGAAATTAGCAAAAATTAAATTCCCCCCCCCATTTCAGGTCGCACATTATTTCTGAGCCAAGAATGTCATTTTTTGTTTTAATTTCCTTTTGATCTCCAGGAAGAATACGAACCGTAATTTGATCATTTCGATTATTTATCTTTGTAATTGTATATATATTTATGTATGTTGATTTTCTGTGTATTTTGAGTTGTTTTTTACTTTACAGAGAATAGCGCCAAAGCAAGCCAAATTACCAGGAATTCCATTTTACTTACATATTCTTCGAAATATGAATTCTCAATAGGCAAATTTACCAATAGATGCAAATTTTATGAGTTCTTTGAACACAAAGATTGTTCTTGATGGCCCGATAGCTTGGTCTAGGCTTGCCCAACAAAACACCACGTAAAATTTGCAAACTGCTTTCCAAGTATTTTACTTTGATTGTATCTAAATGGTATAAGAAATCCCACATAACTACGGTCGTCGGCAAGAAACTAGCATAAATTTGAATATGTATAATGATAACACTTTCCCTTTATTTCTTCTCTAGACGACGATGTCCGAAGCCTCAAAAGCCAGTCCTCCATCATGGAGTCTCCTCCTTCCTCTCCTTCTTCCGACTCCGTCAAGTACTCCTTGGTCAACGACGAACTCATCGTCCCGCTGAACGGCAACGGCAAGATGCATACTCTCGAAGAGGAAGATGAGCTGGACCAAGGCAAGAAAAAGAAGAAGAGGAAGAAGAAGAAGTCTGAGAAAGAAGAGGTANTGGTCAACGACGAACTCATCGTCCCGCTGAACGGCAACGGCAAGATGCATACTCTCGAAGAGGAAGATGAGCTGGACCAAGGCAAGAAAAAGAAGAAGAGGAAGAAGAAGAAGTCTGAGAAAGAAGAGGTACTGTAAATGCCGTTTAAATTGATGTTTGTATCATTGCATGATTAGAAATGAAATTAATCCATAGTGCAGTTGAACGGCAACGGCAAGCTGCATAGTCTGGAGGAGGAGGATGAGCCGGATCAAGGTAAGAAGAAGAAGGAGAAGTCTGAGAAAGAAGAGGTAATTTCGGGCTAAACTGATGTTTATTTAATTGGATTACTTCAATAATCATTAGTGTATAGTGCCATTGAATAAAAACTTATAGTGCTGTTGAATTGGTACAGCAAGTTGTATTTCAAATAGAAGGAAAGGTAATGCACTTCCAAGAAAAAAAAAGGATAGAAGAAGAAGGAATGTTTCATTTTATTACTCTTAATATTGAAGTGCTGCGGTTTAATGATTAAATAATTAGACCTTGCATTGCTAAATTTGTCAGTATACGGCACTCTAGTAAAAAACAGCTCATTGCGCTCCAAACAGATAATAGTTGTTTGCAGTCGGAGCTAGAATTCTGCCCTCTAAAAAACTAATGCTCACTTTTCTGTCCTATGTTTTGTTTTTAAATTTATTTGTTCTTGTCTCCTCTAAATAGAAACCGTATATCAGTGTCCCTGAGCTGTCATACAAAGAGATCTTGAGACTCAACGCTCCAGAGGTGCATTATATCATCATCGGATGTATCTTCGCTGCATTCCTCGGTGCAGCGCTCCCCACCTTGGCTATTCTACTTACAGAAATTATCAGGGTAGGTACAATATTATCGGAGATTATTGTTATTATCAGGTTCAGATCAAGACTATTGAAGATAAATTGGTCAGCCTTTTGTACATTGTATCTATTTGCCATTTTTACATTCAAATGTCATATAAACACTAACTTTATTTTTTTTTTAAAGCTGAATATGAAGTGCGTTCACTTTGAAACCTGTTCTCATTAAAAAGTTGTGTTTTCTTCGATATACGAATATTTACAATTAAAATAATAAGGTTTTACGCTTAGTTTTGTTTGCTCTTTCTCTTTCTCTTTCTCAGAAACATTTTAAGGAAATGTTTGTACTAATCCAAATGAATTTGCTTGAAATAAAAGCCTTTTCAAGCAAAAATGGGAAATTTAAAAAATGCTTATGAAATTTTTGAAAGAATGAGAAAAATATTTTATATAGTCCCAGTGACCAATATCACTTGAAACCAAAATATGACTTGCAATAGATTTCATCCTTCATGATTCTCTTTTTTTTTTAAATAGATATTTAGTCTGCCACCCAAGGATATTCCAGCTGCTGCATCTTTCTGGTCACTAATGTTCATCGTACTGGGCGTCGTGAGAGCGGTCAGCATCTTCGTTAGCATGCTCATGTTTAGTATATCGGGAGAACTTTTGACGCTTCGCCTGCGAAAGAAAGCATTCTGGGCTATCCTTAGACAAGTAAGTACAATAAGGGATCGTTTATTGTCTTTAGTGTCGTGGGACCGGTCGGCATCTTCGTAAGCATGCTTATGTTCAGTATATCGGGAGAACTCTTGACCCTTCGGTTGCGAAAGAAGGCATTCTGGGCTATCCTTAGACAGGTACATTAAGTACGATGGCTGATTGTTTACTTATTATTATTTATTATTTATTTTTTATTTGGCATTTTACAAGAAAAGAAGAAACATGCTCAACACATGATGAACACAACAATGGAAAGTAGAAATAATCATTATAGATTGAGAGAGAAAGATAAATGACTTGAGAGAAGTTGAGGGGGCTGCCAGGGTGTGGAAAAGGCCAACCAAATAACTTTTGACGATTCAGCTATGCTCGGCTCGGCATCTTACTCTCCACACCCCCTCAACCCCCTCAACTTCACGCAGATCATAGATGCTTCATACAGATCATGGATTATTGTCCTTGGTGTTGTGAAGACTGTTAGCATCTTCGTCAGCATGCTTATGTTCAGTATATCCGGAGAACTTTTGACGCTTCGGCTGCGAAAGAAGGCATTCTGGGCTATCCTTAGACAAGTAAGTACAATAAGGGATCGTTTATTGTCTTTAGTGTCGTGAGACCGGTCGGCATCTTCGTTAGCATGCTTATGTTCAGTATATCGGGAGAACTTTTAACGCTTCGGCTGCGAAAGAAGGCATTCTGGGCTATCCTTAGACAAGTAAGTAGGAATCAGGACACNACGTAACCATATGCCCGATTTTCGCGAAAATAGTCTTAAAAGTTGCGCAAGACTTGAAAGTAAAAAGTCAGCGAGTCTCGCGGTGAAAAAATTTTGCGCGGCGGCGCGATCACAAAATTTGTGGAGGGGGGGGTCAAATTGACCCCCCCCAGTTGGAATAGGGTTAAATGGCATTTTTTCTTGATTTCTAAGGAATTTGATTCCAATTTGTTCTTGTCTTCCCTGAATAGAAACCATATATCAGTGTGCCTGAGCTGTCGTACAAGGAGATCTTGAGACTCAACGCCCCAGAAGTGCATTACATCATCATCGGATGTATCTTTGCTGCATTCCTTGGCGCAGCACTTCCCACCTTGGCTATTCTGCTTACTGAAATTATCAGGGTAGGTGTCAATACTAGAATACTAGGAAACAGGGGGGGGGGGATGGAGTGTGGGGGGACTGAAATACATTAGGGATGCCCCAAGCATTACCATTGGATGTGTCTTAGCTGCATTCCTTGGCGCAGCGCTTCCCACCTTGGCTATTCTGCTTACAGAGATTATCAGGGTATGTATCACTACAGGAATATATATGATATTTTTTTTGGGGGGGAGGACTGAAATATATTAGGGACCTTACCTCTAATGCCACATGCATTTTGGTAAGATTTTTTTTGATTGATTGGGTATTGGGTGCAGTGCTCCCCACCTTGGCGATTCTGCTTACAGAAATTATAAGGATATGTGTCAAACTAGAATTTAAATGATTTATATATATTTTTTTTTTTTTTGGAGGGGGGGAGTAAAATGCATTAAGGACCTCACCTCTAAAGCCCCCAGTATTTTGATGAGGTTTTTTTAATGGTTGAGTGAGCATTATATCATCATCGGATGTATCTTTGCTGCATTCCTTGGCGCAGCATTTCCCACCTTGGCTATTCTGCTTACTGAAATTATCAGGGTAGGTACAATATAACCATAGATTACAGGGAATAATTTTACCTTTCACATTTGATTAGCAATTTTAGACATTGTGGAAATAGTTTCAACACTTTACTGTATATCTGTATGTGAAAAAGTTGCTAGACAAAACATCTTTTGCATAGCAATCATGCTAAAATACATAGTAAATTGTGATGTGATACCAGGAAAAATTATTCCCAGGATTATATTTATTGTCGGATCAAGAATATTGTACGAGTGCATTTACAAGGACAGAGGTAATTCCATAAATTAGGCAACCTTTTGTTCATCAAACTCTACTTTTCTCCCATCTTACTTCCCTTTTTGAACTACTCTATCCTTCCCTTTTTTAACTATATCCAAAATCATTTAAAAGCAACCTATGTACGGTAGTTTCTGAATGTAGTTTCGGAATGGCGTAAATATTCAGAGTTGAATGAAAAATGCCTTTAAATCTAAATTCATCATCATTCATCATCTTTATCAGTAATGAGTGATGAAGACATATTTTGCAGATGTTCCATAGTTTCAGACTGGCATACTTGATTATTGAAATTCACATGTATTAGCAACACTAAATTGTTTAATTTTCTTTTTACAATATTATAGTTGAATTCAATGTTTGTTAATATATTGTTAAACAATTTTTTGTTTTAATAATTGAAATAGAAGATTTATATATTGGTCACTTGTGTTAATTGACCTAGGGCTTCAAATGGTTGTTAGCATCAATTATCCTTTAAAAGAAAATACTATTCTCATATTTTTCCAATCTTTTTAGATATTCAGTCTCCCACCCAAGGACATTCCAGCTGCAGCCTCTTTCTGGTCACTGATGTTCATCGTACTGGGCGTCGTGAGAGCGGTCAGCATATTCGTCAGCATGCTCATGTTCAGTATATCGGGAGAACTTTTGACGCTTCGGCTGCGAAAAAAGGCATTCTGGGCTATCCTTAGACAGGTAAGTACAATAGGGGATCGTTTATTGTCTTTAGTGTCGTGAGAGCGGTTAGCATCTTCGTCAGTATTCTCATGTTCAGTATATCGGGAGAACTTTTGACGCTTCGGCTGCGAAAGAAGGCATTCTGGGCTATCCTTAGACAGGTACATTAAGTACGATGGCTGATTGTTTACTTATTATTATTTATTATTTATTTTTTTATTTGGCATTTTACAAGAAAAGAAGAAACATGCTCAACACATGATGAACACAACAATGGAAAGTAGAAATAATCATGAGAGATTGAGAGAGAAAGATAAATGACCTGAGAGAAGTTGAGGGGGGTGCCAGGGTGTGGAAAAGGCCAACCAAATAACTTTTGACGATTCAGCTATGCTTTAGCTCGGCATCTTACTCTCCACACCCCCTCAACCCCCTCAACTTCACGCAGATCATAGATGCTTCATACAGATCATGGATTATTGTCCTTGGTGTTGTGAAGACTGTTAGCATCTTCGTTAGCATGCTTATGTTCAGTATATCCGGAGAACTTTTGACGCTTCGGCTGCGAAAGAAGGCATTCTGGGCTATCCTTAGACAAGTAAGTACAATAAGGGATCGTTTATTGTCTTTAGTGTCGTGAGACCGGTCGGCATCTTCGTTAGCATGCTTATGTTCAGTATATCGGGAGAACTTTTAACGCTTCGGCTGCGAAAGAAGGCATTCTGGGCTATCCTTAGACAAGTAAGTAGGAATCAGGACACATCCTTTCGGGGTTTTGCTATGAAAGTTCCAATTGATTGCAAATCAACTGCAAATTTACATTGCATTTTAATTTTGGTCTGCGTTTTTTACAAGACGCACATGAAATGATATGGAGGCGTCATGGTGTAGAGGTTTAGACACTCCTTTCAACAAGA
>BQKZ01004909.1:30438-51509 GCA_036244855.1 Temnopleurus reevesii | reverse complement strand
GTAACCAGAAGTGAGCTTCCCAGCTCAGATGCGCTATTTACCATTAAAACTACATAGCACCCTCATTCGGTTCTCAATTTCTATCTATAGCTGTTACGTAATTATTATTATTGTTATCACCAATGATAATACAAAACATTTGTATAGCGCTTAATACGTAGTGTTTCTTGGCGCTCTTTGCATTTTTATCTGGCTATAGCATGGCTAACATTTGCCGCTCACTGCATTCAAGGAATGTCTCCCGTTCACCTCACATGTGTTGAGTGCAGGACAATGTTGATAAATTGCTGAAAGAAATTAACGGCATGGGTGGGATTCGAATCTACGACCCTCGGGTTGATTGTCGAGAGTCAGAACCACTACACCACGGTGCTTCCACACCAAACATCAAACAAGGGAATTGTCAAAAATATGTATTATTACGTGTATTTATTTATTCATTTATTTATCATTCTTTCATTGTTTCTCAATGCAGGATGCAGCTTGGTTTGATGAGCCTCAACATAACACCGGCTCCCTTGCTAATCTCCTTGCTACTGATGCTTCAAACGTCCAAGGGGTAAGCTATCTTTTCATTCCCTAGTGTATGTATTATAGCATGAGTTATTCTATGAATGCAACAAATTTCTATCTCCCTCAATTTTCTCAGCAAATTCATCAAGAAAAGAAACCCTTTAATACTGTAAAAGTAATCATTTGTTTTATAGTAAGAAGCAAACATTCTCCAACCTAGGAAGTAAATTGATCTGTTGTTTCCCTTCTGCTCTGTCAAAAGTGATATCAAAATGAGCACACTCTTTCACGAGTTTGTCTTTCTTCCATATGAGAATGTAGCAAGTTATGCCACTTTCTGCAATTTGGTGAACGAATGGATCTGCGTATCGTTTGATAGTTCGTCATTGTGGACATTACTATCATCATTGTTTACATTTATAGCTATGGCTAGCACCTGTTTCTATTCACAAAGTGTATTTTTCATTCAATGTCATCACGTATAATTTGTTTAAATCATCTTTTCTGACGTTTATTATTTTTCAGGATATTGGTCTCCACATCAGCCTGCTCACCTACGACTTTGTCACTGGAATTATTACCATCATCATGGCTTTTATACTTTACTTGCAGCTATCCCTATTCACACTGTGTATTGATCATTAAAATAGTATGTCAACAAAATTATTTACATCATCTCTTATTTGCATTCTCCCCTTTCAGGCTACAGGTCTCCGAATCAGCACACTCATCCACGAGTTCGTCACCGTGCTCATCGCGATCATCATTGCATTCGTCTACGGTTGGAAGCTAGCACTGTTCACACTCTGCGCTGTTCCTCTCATGACGCTGTGGGGACGTGTTCAGATGGCAATGTTAACAGGCACCCAGAAACAAGACTCCCACCTACTACAAGAAGCATCAAAGGTAATGACTTAAACCCTTTCTGTGTTGCATCAATGCTGAAGGTAGGGATTACCTCGCCCAAACCAGCAGCTTAGGCACTGCAAACAATAGAATGAATGCTCTGGCTATTGCGTGTACTTCCTGAGTTTACAAAAAAAGAGCACTTCCCATTGAGATGTGTAGTTGTGCACAAATGCGAACACAGCTATTGAAGTGTTAACAAATTCTTATATACACTGTCGCGCTTCTCCCATGAGGCTGAATACATTGTGGCTATTTGTAGCAAGTGCTTGCAGGGATACCAACCGAAAATCATATTCATTATTTATTGACACAGCAATCATTTGGTAATTTAGGATGTGTCAAAACTGAGTTGATTGTGTTGAAAAAGTTATCATGGAATTCTGAAAATTTATGTAGAAAAAATCAGGGAAAATGAAAGGAATTTTGTTCTCAAATAGTTGAAACCCTGTGCAGGCATTCTCATTGTATTGCTTAATAGTGAATATAATAGAACAATTCCTTGAATAATCATTTAGCAGATTTTTATTGGAGCATTAACTTGAAGAATTCTTGTCCACCTCTCTGAGCATTCATCTTTTGCCATTAAAAAAGTACTGTTGAATTTGCATTAACGGAATAATATGACAATTTTATTATGGGTATTAAATTCATTTCTCCCTTAGATTGCAAGTGAAGCCATTGAGAATATGACCACGGTTTCATCTCTCATGTTGGAAGACAGGATGTATCATTTCTATTGTGAGAAACTCCAAGAACCACTAAAGTGAGTAACAGCAGCGATAATGGTTGTGATGATGATGGTGTTGGTGATGGTGATGATGAGGATGAGGATGAGGATGAGGATGAGGATGAGGATGAGGATGAGGATGATGATGATGATGATGATGATGATGATGATGATGATGATGATGATGAGGATGAGGATGAGGATGAGGATGAGGATGAGGATGATGATGATGATGATGATGATGATGATGAGGATGAGGATGAGGATGATGGTGGTGATGATGATTATGATGATACTGCTGATGGTTATTATTTTGATTATGATGATAACGATAATGATGAAGATCATTAAATAAGAGCAACAACAATGATGATGATGTGGAAAGCAATTTCACTTATGATTATTATGATGATGGGGAGGATGATAATTGTATGAATATATTATGCAGATTAATTTAATTCTTTCATAATCCTCAAATCATTCGTTAACGTTCACCTCCTAAATGTACTTTGCTTGCTGCTCTTTCTTCATGGCAGAAAAATCCAGCGGCACAAGTTCTTTTTTGCATTTGCTGTTTGCTGCTCCAACGCTTCCGTTTTCTTCCTCTTCGCCGCGGCCTTCCGATTTGGGGGTCATCTGGTTGCCATTGGACAGATGTCATCTGATGCTATGTTCAAGTAAGTCCAATAAAGAAGGAGATTTTAGGTAGAATGCAACAAGCCATGTATATCCTACAGCCATGCTTTTTCTTCTGTAGGTAGTTATTTGGGTTATAATAGACACGGTAATGTGTATTCTCTTTTTTTTTAATATTTGTTATAATGTATAAAAATCCATCTACACATTTATAGTGGTGCCTAATTTTGGGGGCATATTGTGTTTTCAAAGATCTCCATTGGTCGCCCTTGAAGAAACATATGTTTTCAAGATTCTTCTTTTGGTCTTCCACATCATGAATGAGAAATCCCCAGATTGGAACAATGAATTTATTTACAATACCAACTATTCAAGCATGAAGATCTTCTGCCTGTAATCTCTTTCAAGTTCCAATTCTGAGTAAATCTTAGGGTGGAACAAGCTTTTGCTCACCCAGATGCAATTCCGTTGAATGCCTTTCCGTAGAGCCTGAAAACCTCAACATCACTGTCTTCCTTCAAGGGCAACCTATCTGTCAAAGGATGTGTTTTGACATTTATTACTAATTATTTCTTTTCTTTAATTATTTTTATCCTTGAGCATTTGATTATAATCAGAAGAATATTCATTCATTTGTTTTCTGGATTATTATTATTATTATGTAGTTCTAAGGCATAGCAACAAGCATATTCACCCCTGGGTGGATAAAAGCAAGTGTGGATCATTTCTTTTTGTCTGAGAAGATTTGTGTCAGGACTGGAATTTTAACAGTGAACCTTTAGCATCTCAGTCTGGGAACTTAACCACTGAACCACAAGGTTTTTGACTGGCTGATTTTTATTTTCGTTCACGTAATTTTCTCTCCTCTTCTCATTCCACAGGGTGATAATTGTCATCACGTATGCAGGTAACCTAATCTCCCTCAAACCCTCCAACCCTCAAACCCTCTTATCTTTGCGGTGTTTCACCAAGATAAGAAAGACTTTAAGAACGACTTAACGCATGACTGGTACCCGTTCCTGTGCTGAATGATCGAGAAACTTACACATATTACACTCGTTAACGTGCATAGGTCTTTCTTAAAGTCGTTTGTAACTTGGTGAAACACCGCCCAGGACTCGCATTTGAACCCTTAACGTCTCTCAGTCTCAGAACCAAGCAGTAGGCTTTGGAAATTTTTATTTTCACGTAATTTTTTCTCCTCTTCTCATTCCACAGGGTGATAATTGTCATCACGTATGCAGGTATTGCATTGGGCCAAGCAGCGGCGTTCATGCCTGACTTCACCAAGGCAAAACTCTCAGCGGCCAAACTAGTTAACCTAATCTCCCTCAAACCACCCATCGATAACTACTCCACGGAAGGTCTCAAACCGGTAAGAAAATTGTCTTCAGTGCTTCAGTTTAAGTCAATTCAATTTAATTCATATTGCATAATTAAGAAAAATCACAATTCACATTGAAATAGAACACCAAATTTTGAGAAATTTTTGTTCAAATAGGCAAGACAAAATAAAAAAAAGTGCATGCGGACACTTCAGTATATACATAATCATAAACATTACATGATACTTGATACATGTATTTGATTATGACTGTCTAACTGATTCATAATTCTTCTCTTAGTTAATTATCATAATAAGAACCCGATTACTCAGGGCACTCTGCTGGTCTAGTGGTTATGACACCCGTCTTATAACCAATAGGTTACGGGTTTGAATCTTATCCGTGTTCGTTGAATATTTTTCACAGTTCAGGGCAACTAACAACACACAGCTTGTTTGTAAACACCGGTTGGGGCAAAGATTTATAATTTATTTTGTTGCATGATACTTAGAAGAAAATAGTCGTGGAGAGTCACTCTGCTTTGCAGAGATATTTCATGGACTATTGGGAATGGATTACGCCTTGATAACATTGATAACATTTTCCACTAACCTTCACAACATTTATCCTTGTTCCTTTTTCCACAGGACAAGATCGACGGTCACATCAAGTGCAATAGCGTAATCTTCAGGTATCCCAACTGCCCAGGGACTACCATTCTGGACAATCACTAAAATTGCCTTAAATCCTTAAATTGGCAACAAAACAGAAGATCACTATTTCCCATGCAAAATTGAAAACTATTAACTTTTAAATACACATTTTGCTGTTGAAGATTCATATGGTACTTTTGTATTTGATTAGAATGTTAAATAAGGAATTTAAAATTTTAGTGTTGCCAATTTAAGAAAGGAAAAGCGGTACAATTAGCTGTAAAAATAATTTCCATCCTGTTAAAAGCGTTTTACTGTTACCATTACAGTATTTATTCTTGTTCCTTTCCTACAGGACAAGATTGACGGCCATATCAAGTGCAATAGCCTGATCTTCAGGTATCCCAACCGCCCAGGGAGCACCATTCTGGACAATCTATCCTTGACGATCAAGCCCGGTCAGACGATGGCTCTGGTCGGAGAGAGCGGGTGTGGAAAGAGCACCATGGTTTCGCTCATGGAGCGCTTCTATGATCCAAACTTTGGGTCGATTGTAAGTACATTTTTTTTCTTACTCAGTTTCTTCTTCCTCTTTTTGCTGCCTTTCTTCTCCATTTCCTCCTTCTGTACTGTCATCTTCTTTTTCTTCTAATCCTGCTCCATCTCCTCACATTTCTTTTTTCCCCATCTTCCTTTTCTCTTTTGTATCCACCCTTTGCTGTTCCCCTTTTCCTTCCTCTCCTTGGCTTCTTACGATCCCAAAATTAGCCTTTTTCTGCGAGGGACCAGTGGTATTCATGAGCTACATGTACATCTGGGATAATATCATCTACAGCATTGCAGAGGCACTATTTCTGTGAGTTTCATAGAATCTATGCTCAGTAACACTTCTTATATCTTTATTTGAAGAGCAACTTGATGGAAATGATCTTCGTGATCTGAACATCAGCTGGCTGCGCTCTAACATGAGTCTCGTCAGCCGAGAGCCGGTATTGTTTGCGTGCTCCATACGTGATAACATTGTCAGAATGAAAGAACGCTCTCTATAAAGTGAAGTTTTTATAAATCTATACATAATAACACCCTCTTTTATCTTTATTTTAATAGCAACTTGATGGGAATGATCTTCGTGATCTGAACATCAGCTGGTTGCGCTCTAACATGAGTCTCGTTAGCCAAGAGCCCGTGTTGTTTGCGTGCTCCATTCGTGATAACATCGCCTACGGAGTCGAGGAGGAGCTCTCGCAAGAGGAGGTGGAGAAAGTTGCCAAGATGGCCAATATTCACGACTTCATTGTCTCGCTGCCCCTGGTAAGAGTCATAATGATGATGATAATGATAAAAACAATAATTGCAATAATAGTACTTTTCCATGAACCAAGTTGTGACAAGCAAAATGATGATGATGATGATGATGATGAGGATGAGGATGAGGATGAGGATGAGGATGAGGATGAGGATGAGGATGAGGATGAGGATGAGGATGAGGATGATGAGGATGAGGATGAGGATAAGGATGAGGATGATAATGACAATGAGGATGATGAGGATGATGATGATGATGATGATGATGATGATGATGATGATGATGATGATGACAGGGATGAGGATGAGGATGAGGATGATGAGGATGAGGATGAGGATGAGGATGATGAGGATGAGGATAAGGATGAGGATGAGGATGAGGATGAGGATGATGATAATGACGATGAGGATGATGAGGATAATGAGGATAATGATAGTGGCGATGGTAGTGGATAATGATGATAATGATGGTCATGAATGATGATGATGATGATGATGATGATGATGATGATGATGATGATGATGATGATTATGATTATGAGAACAATGATAATGGTGATGAAGATGGTAATGTTGCTTATAGTGATGATGATTTTAACAGAAGAAAAACAAGAAATACAGTTGGGAAAAAAGGCAAAAGAGAGTAAAGGAAGGAGGAAAGGAAGAAAAAGCAAGTGGAAAATGGAGAAGAGGGAGAAGAGGAAGAGGGAGGATAAGGAAGAGAGGAGAAGAAAAGGAGGAGGAAGGAATAGGATGAAAAGAAGAAGAAGGAGGAGTAAAAGAAAGAAAAAACGGAAAGCTGAGTTGTAGCAAGAGGAAATATAAAGACGAGAAAAAGAAGGAGCAAAGTGTGTAGGAGGAAGAAGAAAAGGGTAGTGGAGGAGTGAATGTATATGTACATGTAGATCCAGATTATCATCATCCTTGTGAGTTGTCTCTTAAAATCTTTCATTCTATTCTATCATCCGTAGGGCTATGATACGTTAGTCGGCGAGAAGGGCGCTCAGCTATCAGGAGGCCAGAAGCAGAGAGTTGCAATCGCCAGAGCTCTAGCAAGAAATCCTCGCATTCTCCTCTTTGACGAAGCCACATCAGCATTGGACACTGAGAGTGAACAGGTAACAATTTAGAATACTTTCCCATGCACTGGTTTCTTCATACAATAATTTTCGTTGTTTTATTTTTTCTTACTGTAAAAATCAATATGTAATATACACCATTATCGCCCAACTCGACGTTTCGCCATGCCATGCTGCCAATTTTTTTTTGTGCTCTTTGTGATCATGACTTTTTTTTATTAAATCTTGTGCAACTTTTAAAACAAATTGCTTCTTTATCACGAAAGAAAATAGCTTCCCTATTGATTCACTGAAGAGATGAAACACCTGTTTGGCTTTTGTCCATCGAATAGTAATGAAGGATATATATCATTCATCCATCTAGCTATTGTGAATTGTCAATGGAAAAACTTGTTTATTTTCTCAAAATCCTCTGTCCCTACTGCTCACAGCGCATGATGGTTTTACTCTTAGCTGGATGCTGTAGATAAGCCAGCAAATTTTCATTTCAATATGATCTTATATCACACAGATCGTACAAACCGCACTGGACAATGCAATGGAAGGGCGCACGTCGATCGTCGTGGCTCAGCGTCTGAACACGATCCAGAACTCTGACCAGATTGCCGTAATCAGGGACGGCGTCATCGTAGAGCAAGGGCGCCACCAGGAGTTGGTTCAGAGGAAGGGTAACTACTACACGCTCACCATGGGCCAGCATACCTAGATGAACATCATCCTTAACTCTCCTACCAATCTGCCTGACATAGCAACCATTGGTCATTGACTCAATTGACAATTGTGATGTCATATACTGCGACACTGGAGATCCATGTGCCTGTTGTGCAAAACCTGTTGTTATTGAAAAATCTGGCAAAAAATGTTTGCCATAGACTTTAACATGGGGAAAATTCTATGGCAAATGGAGACCAGGTAGTCTATTATGAGTCTATAGAAGGCTGTCTCTTTAAAATACAAAATCCACCAGGTTCTTATTTGGAGGATGTAGGTGCCTGTTGTGTAAAACTTGCTATAAAAAAAACTGGCAAAACATGTTTGCCATAGACTTTTGCATGGGGAAAATTCTATGGCAAATGGAGACCAGGTAGTCTATCATAAGTCTATAGAAGGTGGTCCGCAGGATTCATGTTTTGTAGGATGAAATGTTGGTTTCATTACCATCTATGTGCACATGCGGTGCTTTTCCTGATTCTGTAAGTACCATTGATTTCTAAAGAAACTGGATGTCCCATACCTCCATATGCACTGCATGAAAGAGTGAAACTGTCGCCATATTCCGAGTACATGTACACGTGTACTGGTGTACTAGGGTACTTGTACTAGTGGACCAGTAGGTCTTTCTAAGCAGCGCTTTGTATCCTCTTAAAAAGGCACCATACAAATGAAAGTATTATTATCATTATTATGTACTTGCCAGTGGGTTGCTTGCATCAAGCTGGTATGCTTCTTCATTCAAATTCGGAAGTATGGTGAATTATCACTGTGTAAGGAGTGGAAAGATGGCCGCCTTGTGGCTTCACTGCTACAAACCAATGATACATCCAATGATACATCCAGTTTCTATTGTAGAGATCAGTGGTAGGCACCTATATCACTTCGGAATTGCCAGTCATTCTGGAATATTAATGAGATGTTCAAAGATGCTATGCTTCAGGAAATTTTCTGATTGAGTGAAACTTTGGTTACTGAGATCCTCAAATTGGCAACACCAGATTTTTTTATCTGGAATTATTCTGAAAAGAGAAGAATGTCCACAGCAAAATTTATAATAGCGGAGATGCCACTCCTCAGGAAATTTCATGATTTTATGAAACCTTGGTTAGATCCTCAAATTGGCAACACCTGCATTTATTCTGGAATTGTTCTGAAAAGATAGAAGTGTCCACAGTTAATTCCAGAGATGCCACTCTTCAGGAAATTTCATGATTTTAAGAAATCTTGGTGAGATGCTTGTGTAGAAAAGTCGAGGCACGTGGCAATTTTCATGCAATTTCATATGCTTATGGCATCTCTTGATGTAGTTTTATGCTGATTCTGTGTTTTCTTCCCAAACAAATGGCTGAGCATCAAGTGTTTGTCATGCTTTATCATGAGAAAGTATATAGTTCATAGCTCTCTGATTGTGTGCACTGTAATTTCTTAATTATTCTTGAACAGTTTGCATCTCTGTCGCTTCAACGATGCTGATATTTTGGAGTAATGGTTGCTCTAGAGAGTATTAAAGTCTTACATTCTTGCTCCCGAATACTGTTAGGCATCTTGTCAGAAGCGAAGACAGTGCACAAATAAAAATGCATGTTTCAATTTGAATTTGATTTTCAGTTGATTTGGAATCAATAGCAAGTTTGTGCATGTAGCAACAGACCCTTACACATTGAGGAAACATTCTCAACACTTTATTGTACAGTTTTATGTGAAAAAGTTGCTAAATGAAACATCCATTGCATAGCAATCTTGCTAAAAATGCATAGCAAGTTGCGATGCGTTTCCAGGAAAATTATTTCCTTTTCTGATCTGTCGTAATCTTGATGTAAGAGAGCTTATCACGTTTGTGCCTTGGATGGAGGCTAATCATTTCTATTTAACTTAACATAATTGTATTATTTGAATAATGATAAAATTTATTCAAATCCATAAGTTGCTTTTTTTTGTATTTCATGTATACCCGATTGCGGAGTGAACATTCAAAGTAAACAAATCACACATGCTTTATCGCGGAGTTAAAGCGGAGTTTTAGCATCAGTGCAGTCTGCAAGCACAGATTCTCGGCTTTGGTTTCCACAATGTGCATAGTGCACTATCGAGTGTCTGCATTTAGAGACTACTTCACTCCTTGGTAAAGGTACCCAAGTAATGTAGTCTTTACTCGCAGACTCTGTGTCATGCACTGCACGAAATGCAACACAGAAAGCTCTGTACCAACAGACTAGCACGAATGGTAGTTTACAGGTACAGACGCTTGGCTTCGGTTTTCCGCAATACGCACATTGAATAATCAAACATCTGCATTTTGAGACTACAGTACTTTCCAGTTTCAGACTCTACATATGCACTACATGTACATAGAATACAGCAACAAAAGCCTGTGGTCTGTGCCTACAGACTAGCATGAGTGAGTTGTGATTATGAATTTAGTTATTATTGTTCTTGGTTTGAATTGCAAAAAAGTCCAGTCATGAGAGCCAATTGTACTAAACTATACAATGTATTTTGCATTTGTAACTCCACATACAAGTACCCTGGCAAGAACTTTCAGAGTGTCATGCCCACTGAGCTATCAGAACTGCATAATTATCTTCACTATCATGTTATGAGATTTCTTGAAATTCGATATGCAGGTAATAAGTTGTGTGTGTTATGTAGGCATCTAAATTTTAGGAATTTCATCGATCTTTTGTGAAGATAAGTAGCTTTTTTAGCAGAAAAAAAGACGCTTGTTTTGTACTGCACATATCTGTGAGACAAAAGGAGTGTTGCTAGAAATTACAATCAATTGCAAAATGAACTTGATCAGCGACAATCAAAACCATTGTGTTATACAAGTCTTGTTTGAAGTGCAGGCTCTGTGAGAATCAAAATGCGCACGTTAATTTGCAACTGATCTTGCAACTGACTTTGGAACTGATTTTTAGTTGATTTGCAATTGATCAAAACTTTCTGACAACACCTCCAAACTATCGCACAACAGTACTCCTGTCAACCCATTTAGGATAGGAATCATTTTACAGTAAATTCAGTCACTCTTTTCATTAATCTCTCTTTTTTTCTCAGGTTTACAATACTATTGTTATATATTACTATACAAATTTTTGTCTGTTTTTTTTATAAAGTGCCATCACAAATGGGTGTTACAGTGTATGTGATAACATTCAACATATTTCAAACTACATGGACATGTACATGTAAACAAATGAAGCTTTAGATGACAGTTGTGAATTGGTACACCATTGACCCAGACTATTGCTCACATTCCTCTCTTTCCAATGTTACATATACCGCTAATAGATATTTAACCGTACTCTGTTAAATTGAGAGGAAGAGGTGGTTATGGCAGATATTTATCAACCACAGTGTATTTTGCATACTGCCTCTATAAATCAATTACATCAAAATTGACTTTATGAGATATTTTAAGAAATGTGATGAAAGTTAATACCAAAATCTCCTGTGAGCGTGAAATCACTGGTCATGATTTAGGCAAGTTTGTAATGCCACAAGATAACATAGTTTTTGCAATCTATGGAAGGTGTATTATGAAAGCAGTCAAAACTACAGATTTGCAAAATTTTATAGTGTACAAACGTTTCATGTATTACATTTTATCATAGTGACAAAATTAGGCAGTGAAAGTTAATGAGTGGGAGAGCGGTGATAGAGAAAATGAACGTGAGTAAAAGTGATATTTGAGAATATTAATATAATTTCAATGCAATTTGAACAATCTATTTCACCATTTGTACTCTATGTGATATCAATGTTATGGATTCTCAAGTGTTTTGATAAGGAGATTTGTAATTGTCGATAGCTGATTTCAAATATGATTCTAAACATGATTTGATATATGAAGCTTATGACAATAAGATCAATTAATAATTTTGTACATGAACTTGATATATATCTATACTTTTTAATATGTATACACTTTATATACTCTGCTTTAAGTTAGATAGATTAAATTAAAACATATACGATACAAAAAAGACAATTTGCCATATGAAATCAAGCCCCTAATTACCTGGTGATGAATAGTTCTGTGATTAGAAACTTGAATTAATGATAATTTATTTAGATTTCTGAAAAATTCTAGGCCTATTAGTTCTCTCTTGCCTTGTTCATGACATTCCATTGAGATATAAGTTCATAGTTCAGGATCCACCTCGAAAATGTTCAGTCCCATGCATCTAATCGTGTGTCGGTGAGTGAATCTCCATTTCAGAGTTTTGCTTAGTTTGATGGTTTGTAAGATCTTGCAAAACCAATCGTTTTCAGAGAGCTCTTCCCTCGGAGTTGCTCACGCTTAATAGATAAGGGGCCTGTAACATAAAAACTGCAATTAAACTTGCAATAAATATTTATCGTAAGTCTATGGCAAAACGTGTACCAAAAGATGCAATTAATCGCAAGATTAATTGCATCTCTTTTATGTTACAGGCACCAGAACTGAAAATCAATATAAATAAGCATATTCTTGTACACATATGTTTCCACTTACATTTTGTAAATTTCTTCATTTTTTCCATATTTTTGTAAATAGGTAGTTTTTAAACCTTCCATTTCTGGAGAGGTTTACACAGTTGCAAATTTCTCCTCAATATTTCACTCTCACTGTAAATAATAGCACTTACATGGAACAGAGATAAATCTGTTTTCCAAAAATCCAATGTAACGTGATTGAAAAGCTATATGGAATTGACAAAAATCACAATTTGGAATAAGTGAATGAACATTTCAAAGTGTCAAATACATGACTGTTTGCACACTTTCCTGTGGTCGAATGGTCCCATTTGCATTGATCAAATTGAGTAATTCAACTAGATAAATCAATTTTGCAAGTTTTGTCCTTAAATTGTTCTCTTTCATGAACTGCACAAGGTGAACATTGATGTTGTTCCTTCTGTGTTGAAAATATGCATAAACTCTGTTATGGGAAGGCTTTCGTGTTTTTAGAAGTACAGTACTGATCCAGAAATCTAAACTGTAATTGTATGAAAGAAATGTAAAGATACACTATTGGGGTGTTGCTCAAAATCAACTGCAAATCAATTGCAACTCTGCAAATTGTAACGCGCATTTTCATTCGTGCATGGTATGCGCATTTAACAAGACGCGCATGAAACAATGATTGCAATTGGCCCGCTCCGATCAACTGCAACTTGCAATCAATTGCAACTTATGAACAACACCCCCTATATCAAATAAATGATATCTATCATAATATTTCAAACCCACAATTTTTATGTTCCAAATGTTGTTGTTATTGTTGAAATTTGGTGGTTATTTCTCAATCTTGCTAGATTATTTATGCCAATGCAATTTCTGTAGAATTATGTTGTAATATATGTACTTGTATATTCCATTTTGCGGTTAAGATTTTACTTATTTATAGAAAATATGTATTGATGATAATGGTGCATCTATATTGTATATCTTCTAGTTCACATTTTATTATAAGATGTGCACATCACTGCGTTGAATTTAGCCATTTAGTATGACTTTGTTTCTTTTTTCCAGTCCAATAATGATGATGCAAAAAAAGTTAAATTAATGCCACTTATACAGTAAATGTATTGATTTGTAATCACTGGTAATTTTTATTGCAATTTTTTTATATTGTAATAATTTTCTTATATTGTAATAATTTTCTTAAATGATTTGTACAGTGCACGAATTTGTGAGTCTTGTGTGTGATTTGAATGTCTTGCAATTCGATGAATATAATTTTCAATTATGATGTAAACATACGTGTACATATAGCTGACCTTTATTGGATTTTTTTTTTAACCAAATGGTATTTCTGATAGTTGCAAGCAATCCAACCGTAAATTGTCAAACGTTCCTGAAATTTATGTTTTTCTTTTTTGACACTGAGTTATGATCTGAAGGGCGTTTCATGGAGCCTGTTGTAGCGACAAGTATTTATACTCCAACTGTTACCATAGCAACAGTCAGAGATGATGCTTTCATCCAATCACAATCAAGGATTTCTTTGGATTAACTCGGCACTAATCGCTATAGCAAAAAAACTCATGAAACACCGTCCTGATTTCTTAAATGATCTTTTACGCTGTTGAAGCAATATACCTCAGCGAAATTTGATGATGAGGAGGCAACATGCATGAGGTGTAAATGATTTACCTTTAGAGGTACAGTCAAACCTGCTTTAGTGACCACCTGTATAGAAAGACCACGTGCCCGTGAAGACCACCTTTCTTGACTCCCTAGAATGCAAATTGCATGTAAATCAGCCTGGCTATAAAGACCATTTTATTTATGGTCGGCTTTTTATGAAATGCGTGAAAATTGTCCACTATACAGTACAATGTATTGTTGAAGCTATTTAAAGTTTGATTGTGAATTGTTTTGACACACGTTACAATGCTGCAATATAATGCAACCTTTAATGTGATTGTTCAGAGTTATGTATATGCTAGTATTGTTTATGTCCTGTTACTTCTTGATCTTTATTCATAAAGGATGTTTTGATTTAGAAAACGATTAGGCAAACCCATATGGCCGGTATTCCGATAGCGAGGTTTAAGTTAACCCTGGTCTAAATCTTTGGTTTAAGTATGGTTAGCCAAAAGTGCCAGACCTTCACTCACAATGAATAATTGTTATGTTAACTGCTCTCTTTTCCCATGCTCTAATAATGTAGAAAACTATTCAGGATTTCATTCCGAGACAGTTTTAAATAATATAAGTACCATATGTTCTGGTAAATGAAACATCAACTGTTATAGATTCATGCCTCTTTTGGCTTTCCATACTTAAAACACAGGTTTAGACCAGGGTTAACTTAAACCTCGCTATCGGAATACCGGCCATATTGTTTAATTTTGTCTGTACATTTATAATATACCATAAATGGCTAGCAATGTGTGCGTGTGTTTTACGAATATTCTGAATTCCACTTTTTTTAAAGTTAAATGTACATAGTTTGCAGTAAAAGACCATGGCAACGCACGTGTATTAAGCGCATTTCTCACAATGTATGATATTGTTGTCACTCATTATTGAAGTACACAGTTTGCAGAGTTGCCTACTGTTTCAGGAGGTGTAAATGAAAATGTGAATAACGCAAAAGCTGATCAATAAATATCAATAATGACCATACTCTAAGCCATTCACTTGTATTGAAAGCTGTTAATTCATATGAAGATGCAGCCCGTCCATATTTTGAAACAGTTTGTCAAAACCATTATTTCAATCGAAATCTCCTTTGTGAATACGACTCCTCGAGCCGATCAATCATTGTACAATGATGTAAAAGTTTCTTTGTGTTGTGTTTTGTTAGGAAGTTTGTATCACAATGCCTTAGTTACTTATGATAATTTCCAATAATGACTACCAAAGATGATTTTTCTATGATTTTATTTCATTCTTGAAGTGCATTAGTAAGATTATGTACAGTGTACCTACAGTACTTCTTTTAGGTTTAGCAAGGTAAACTGTTTCAGAGATTGCCCAGGGAGCTGGGGCTGATTGCATGAAATTGTCTTAGCTATCATCTTCTTGCTAAGACCTCTTAACTTCTTGTACCGCCCTCGTAACATAGATGTATCAATGCATATGTCTATGTTACGAGGATGGCACAAGCAGTTGAGGCATCTTAGCAAGAAGATAATGGGTAAGACCATTTCATGCAATTGGCCCCTGGTTTTCTATAATGGTTTGGTAGACTACAGAAGCCCATGTCACAAAGAAGCCCTGTTTCAACATGATTCAACGTGATTGTTTGTCTTGTTGAGTTCTCTGTGATCTGAGTTAAGTGCTCGCTTTGTTTAGGAGCAGTCTATCATGATGTTAATCCAGACTCAATTGGACAAATAACATGATATAAACTTTCCGTCAAATAAAGCTGGTCATGGGACTATAGATCTGTAGGCTGTGTATTGAACTGTGCAGACACAACAATCACAAGCCGGTTCCGATTTTAATAGCATTACAAATGACCATTGAAATGACTTTCAACTTAATTGTACGAAAATGGATTATATTGTGTTAAAGATTCATGTTGAATTGTGTTTAATCTGGGCTTGTCTGTGACTGGGCCTTTAAGATCGCTTTCGAGACCAGTCTTGCTCACATCACATGTTAAACTGGTTTCTATTGGGCTAGTTTACCATTCGAGTTGGGTCTTCAAGGAATATTTCGATGGATTACTCCCTGAACATTTCTTTGTTTTCATGGTTTCTGTCAGAGTTATTGGTGATTGTCAAAAAGATGAAATTGATATTTTTTCAATTGATGAATTTGATTCATTGTAACACTGATATAACAGCTACCAGTGCCTTCTTTTTTCTTATATTTTGTAGATTTTATGCAGGACTGTTGGACATGAAATTTCACATGAATTACGGGGGTTCTGTGGTACTAGGGGAGAGGGGGGGACAGGGGCTTCAACCCCTACTTTTTCTCAAAATACAGTTATGTGTAGATGTACCACAGTGCTAACAATTGAGTTACACAGCCCCTCCACTTTTGGAAACGTTCCACTGTTCCTGATTTCAATCAACAAGCAATTGTTGCAAGCTTCTGAAATCACAATCTGTGATTGGCCGATTTGAAATACGATTTTTAACGAGGATACTCGCTATTGGTAGGAAGTTTCATGCGACTGCTCCTCCATTTACATTAATACACAATGGGCGGGTTTACTAATATATTCAAATTTATGTTTGTTTCTTGCTAACGAGCGTAGTTGCCTGGTATTCCGTGAACCTGTTGCTATATTAATAAGACTGCAATACTTAATCCAGTTTGCATACATTACTTGTTGCTATGTCAGGTAAGCTTTAGGGTTATCATGAATGACCTTTTTGTTAATGGTATGCATAAAAGTGGCAACTATTTTAGTAAACCCGCCTATTAACATTAATGGTATGTGATTTTTCATTCAAATCATTGTGTGTAGTGGGCATATAAAAAAGATAAATTGTGCAGATTTTTCCAGGAAATTAACAGGGCCTTATTCCTATTCTACAGCTATCTGCACAGTGGTATGTGATTGTGCCCAGTATTATAAATTCACGATTTTAATTCAGAATGAAAATTTTTCACGGGTTTAAAATTTGAACTATATGTCAACTTTTCAAATCGATCTAGCTCACAGAGTAAATATCTATTTATGCACGCTATTGTATATTTTTATCTTGTAATGAATGTTTAATTAATGTTATCTGTTTGTTGGAAATTGTTGGAATCTACCATTTGAAATGACGGGGTGATCATTTTTTATAGGAGGCACCGAATCCTGATTAGTGGACAATTGTTGTTTTATGAATTATCAATTAGTGGTTTGTCAGTTTGAAGTTTTACATCAGTCCTGCCGATTTTGAAATGCCAAATTGGTTTGATTATATTTGAGCAGGAGTATATATAAATAAATATATATATATAAATATGATAAATATGATATTGTATTACACTTTACTTGAATGTACGTTTTTACGACTGCATGTGCACTCTTATGAGCATATATTTGTACATGATATAAAACTCTTTCTAGTAGGAGGAAAAAATACAAAATAAAAAAAAAGCTTTGATAAAACTGTCTGTTTTTTAAATGTATTTTTTGTGTTCTTGGTTTTAAAGTATGGTTAGGCCTTAATAATAATAATAATGATAATAATAATGATAATAATAATAGATGCAATTTGTATAGCATATGATCCACTCTGCTGAGTGTCCAAAGCGCTTTGCATTATTATTACCTTAGCTTTAGCCCAGTGTACACCAATGCACATGGCATTTCAAGGAATGAGAAAACAAAAGGTGGGGTAGTAAAAATCACACTCGCATGACGGCATTTTTCCGATCAGAATTCCGCGGCAGTACTTGTGACGTCATATTTGAGTCAAAGCTGGTTAATAATTGATCATTTAATCAGATAATTATTCAATTACGTCACACTCTTCGATGGAACGGGATAACTTAGATGCGCTTCTAAGCAAATATCGCAGTAATGTTAGACCTTAACTACAAAGTCCAGCCTATCATGTTTATTTTTTAAAATAGAATCGCCTATAGCGTGCACAATATTAGGTCAAAGGGAACAGGTTTTTTTTCAATAACAATATGAACTAGATGAATCCTCGACCGCGCACGGTCGAAATTTATGCCTCCGCCATCACGCAATCAGAAAGATATGTACGGCTTGTTCCATGCCATCAGAAATCAAAAACATNATGATGATGATGATGATGATGATGAGGATGAGGATGAGGATGATGGTGGTGATGATGATTATGATGATACTGCTGATGGTTATTATTTTGATTATGATGATAACGATAATGATGAAGATCATTAAATAAGAGCAACAACAATGATGATGATGTGGAAAGCAATTTCACTTATGATTATTATGATGATGGGGAGGATGATAATTGTATGAATATATTATGCAGATTAATTTAATTCTTTCATAATCCTCAAATCATTCGTTAACGTTCACCTCCTAAATGTACTTTGCTTGCTGCTCTTTCTTCATGGCAGAAAAATCCAGCGGCACAAGTTCTTTTTTGCATTTGCTGTTTGCTGCTCCAACGCTTCCGTTTTCTTCCTCTTCGCCGCGGCCTTCCGATTTGGGGGTCATCTGGTTGCCATTGGACAGATGTCATCTGATGCTATGTTCAAGTAAGTCCAATAAAGAAGGAGATTTTAGGTAGAATGCAACAAGCCATGTATATCCTACAGCCATGCTTTTTCTTCTGTAGGTAGTTATTTGGGTTATAATAGACACGGTAATGTGTATTCTCTTTTTTTTTAATATTTGTTATAATGTATAAAAATCCATCTACACATTTATAGTGGTGCCTAATTTTGGGGGCATATTGTGTTTTCAAAGATCTCCATTGGTCGCCCTTGAAGAAACATATGTTTTCAAGATTCTTCTTTTGGTCTTCCACATCATGAATGAGAAATCCCCAGATTGGAACAATGAATTTATTTACAATACCAACTATTCAAGCATGAAGATCTTCTGCCTGTAATCTCTTTCAAGTTCCAATTCTGAGTAAATCTTAGGGTGGAACAAGCTTTTGCTCACCCAGATGCAATTCCGTTGAATGCCTTTCCGTAGAGCCTGAAAACCTCAACATCACTGTCTTCCTTCAAGGGCAACCTATCTGTCAAAGGATGTGTTTTGACATTTATTACTAATTATTTCTTTTCTTTAATTATTTTTATCCTTGAGCATTTGATTATAATCAGAAGAATATTCATTCATTTGTTTTCTGGATTATTATTATTATTATGTAGTTCTAAGGCATAGCAACAAGCATATTCACCCCTGGGTGGATAAAAGCAAGTGTGGATCATTTCTTTTTGTCTGAGAAGATTTGTGTCAGGACTGGAATTTTAACAGTGAACCTTTAGCATCTCAGTCTGGGAACTTAACCACTGAACCACAAGGTTTTTGACTGGCTGATTTTTATTTTCGTTCACGTAATTTTCTCTCCTCTTCTCATTCCACAGGGTGATAATTGTCATCACGTATGCAGGTAACCTAATCTCCCTCAAACCCTCCAACCCTCAAACCCTCTTATCTTTGCGGTGTTTCACCAAGATAAGAAAGACTTTAAGAACGACTTAACGCATGACTGGTACCCGTTCCTGTGCTGAATGATCGAGAAACTTACACATATTACACTCGTTAACGTGCATAGGTCTTTCTTAAAGTCGTTTGTAACTTGGTGAAACACCGCCCAGGACTCGCATTTGAACCCTTAACGTCTCTCAGTCTCAGAACCAAGCAGTAGGCTTTGGAAATTTTTATTTTCACGTAATTTTTTCTCCTCTTCTCATTCCACAGGGTGATAATTGTCATCACGTATGCAGGTATTGCATTGGGCCAAGCAGCGGCGTTCATGCCTGACTTCACCAAGGCAAAACTCTCAGCGGCCAAACTAGTTAACCTAATCTCCCTCAAACCACCCATCGATAACTACTCCACGGAAGGTCTCAAACCGGTAAGAAAATTGTCTTCAGTGCTTCAGTTTAAGTCAATTCAATTTAATTCATATTGCATAATTAAGAAAAATCACAATTCACATTGAAATAGAACACCAAATTTTGAGAAATTTTTGTTCAAATAGGCAAGACAAAATAAAAAAAAGTGCATGCGGACACTTCAGTATATACATAATCATAAACATTACATGATACTTGATACATGTATTTGATTATGACTGTCTAACTGATTCATAATTCTTCTCTTAGTTAATTATCATAATAAGAACCCGATTACTCAGGGCACTCTGCTGGTCTAGTGGTTATGACACCCGTCTTATAACCAATAGGTTACGGGTTTGAATCTTATCCGTGTTCGTTGAATATTTTTCACAGTTCAGGGCAACTAACAACACACAGCTTGTTTGTAAACACCGGTTGGGGCAAAGATTTATAATTTATTTTGTTGCATGATACTTAGAAGAAAATAGTCGTGGAGAGTCACTCTGCTTTGCAGAGATATTTCATGGACTATTGGGAATGGATTACGCCTTGATAACATTGATAACATTTTCCACTAACCTTCACAACATTTATCCTTGTTCCTTTTTCCACAGGACAAGATCGACGGTCACATCAAGTGCAATAGCGTAATCTTCAGGTATCCCAACTGCCCAGGGACTACCATTCTGGACAATCACTAAAATTGCCTTAAATCCTTAAATTGGCAACAAAACAGAAGATCACTATTTCCCATGCAAAATTGAAAACTATTAACTTTTAAATACACATTTTGCTGTTGAAGATTCATATGGTACTTTTGTATTTGATTAGAATGTTAAAAAAGGAATTAAAAATTTTAGTGTTGCCAATTTAAGAAAGGAAAAGCGGTACAATTAGCTGTAAAAATAATTTCCATCCTGTTAAAAGCGTTTTACTGTTACCATTACAGTATTTATTCTTGTTCCTTTCCTACAGGACAAGATTGACGGCCATATCAAGTGCAATAGCCTGATCTTCAGGTATCCCAACCGCCCAGGGAGCACCATTCTGGACAATCTATCCTTGACGATCAAGCCCGGTCAGACGATGGCTCTGGTCGGAGAGAGCGGGTGTGGAAAGAGCACCATGGTCTCGCTCATGGAGCGCTTCTATGATCCAAACTTTGGGTCGATTGTAAGTACATTTTTTTTCTTACTCAGTTTCTTCTTCCTCTTTTTGCTGCCTTTCTTCTCCATTTCCTCCTTCTGTA
>BQKZ01004908.1:31068-45849 GCA_036244855.1 Temnopleurus reevesii | reverse complement strand
ATGTACTCTTCAACTTTAAGAACGATCTGGTGAAACACTGACCCGTTTGCTGAAATCAAAATTTAATTTTTATTCTTTATAATCACAGAGCGATGTGCCAGGCAGGGGAGGTAAACCCCACCAGCAGAAGGAAGCCGAGAGGAGAGACAGAGAGGAACACGAGAGACACCACCATCCCCGAAGCTCAACAACGAGGGCGCTAGCCGGTACAGCCGCAACCGCCAGACTAAGAAGCCAAGAGCCTGCCGCAGTCGTCAATCCAGTGGCTGTTGGAGGTAGGTAGCATACGAACTAAAAGCCCCAGTGACCTAGAAGCCCTGATTCAACACGACTGAGACTCGACACGACTCTGTCTTTGACTCAACTGGATAAACAATGACAAAGAATCATGTTGAGTCCTGTTAAATCAGAGGGTCTATGTGACCGGGGTTTTAGATTTTTGATAGAGTAGAGAATATATATAAATGGTATCTGCGGTGAGCCAGAGGGGCATTATCTTCTTCTTCTTCCCTGTAGTGGGTTCACACTGCATATCATGTCAACTTGATTGCCCTTGTCTCGCAAAAATTTCACATTTTTAAAAAGAGGTTGTCGTGTTGTGGAGAAATGGTGCGAAATTCATCAGGGGAGGTGATTTCCTCCTTCCCTCGGTTGCCTTATCACAATGTTGTGCAAAAGCATGAGGCATTGAATAATTTCGGAAATATGAATTACACGCTGAAACTAAATTTATTCAGAACTTAAATAAACTGATGCACTTTAAATTTTGTCTGTATTTGGAAGCTACTTTTTGAGAGATTTGGGCAATTGTTTTGACCTGGCTGGCAGTGGCATTAGTTCATTCAGACGCTCTTGCAGAATTGTTTAGTTTCTCATGTGAATTTCTATTGCCAATATACACATATCTTGGGCAAATTTGGTATACCTAAATGCCCTATTTCAGTGACTATTACTCCCCTGCAATGACTGTAGTTCAAATGGAAATGGAAACTTTCTCTGCGACTTCAATCTGATTCTTCAGACGTTTAGTATTTTATAAAAATTCTTCCCTTTTCCCGAGAAAAATGCTGATAGTTGCAGCTGATTGAAACTCAAAAGAAAACCTTCCAGTATCCGATTTTGCAAAATATACCAGACATATTAGACATTCAGAAATGAAAGAAGATGATTATATTCCCTTAATTTCCGAAAACTGCCAACAACAATCTTCATTTTCGGTCCTTTTTTTCTCAATATTTATTCCATTGGGGCTACGAGAACAATCCAAGTTTCCTGGTTTGGTTAGACACATTATATTTATTTTTCATATTTTTCTATTGTTTCTGTAGGTTTCCATGGTAAGTGATTATTTTCAGTACCTCGTTTGACATCTAAAATCATCTCCCAATAAGATCATGCTATCTAAAGGAAACCTAAACCAAATAACCCGAGTGAAAAGGCAAAGAGTGCTGGAAATGAGAAATCTAAGCTGAAAGCAGGATGAAATGATCAGATTTGAAAGACTTCTGTTGATGTAGTCAATCTTTACTTTGCTTCATAAGCTGCTTGCTTCTAACATAATCATCATCTTATGCACTCAACATCTCAGTACATGTACTTAATCTTTTTTTCAATAAAACAATACAATTGCAACAAAGCAAATTAATGCATCTGCTGTTAAGGTTATATAACAATATAAGTTTTGTTTACATATCATGATTGTTTGTAATTCATAATTCTTGTGTCTCATGCATCTACAATATAGAAGTTATGTGTTTTCCTGATTAATTCTAGTCTTGTTCATGCAAAAGCAGTACTGTAAGCCATGAATTAGCATGGACAGTACCTCAGCAGGCATGATAAGACTAGAACTCTTCGGTCAGAATTTACAAAGGTGGTTTATGTGAGTTTGTGGTCTAATCCTGGTTCTAAACCCTGGTTTGAGAAAATTGATGCGCAAATGTGTTTGATTAATTGCTGAAAAGGCTTGTTGATTGTACCAATTTCAAGTGTCCAGGCTAAAATCAAATACATTAGTGAATATATTTTACCCATGCCAGGGTTTTGTTCCAGGTTTAGACCATAGACAAAAATAAACCATCTATATGAACAAACACACTTCTTGACATCTGTGCCACTCCTCACTTCAGTTCCCATTATCATAACTTGTATTGTTCACATCACTGCTTAACTTGCTCACACATCTTTTCTTTTCTTTCCTCTTTTTATCATCCACCCTTTCCACATCTTCCAATTATTTCTTAAACGACCCCCCCCCCTTTTTTTAAACGGCCACCTATTTCACCATTCATCACACACTCCCCCTTTTTTCAATTTTGTTTCACAATCTATGGGAACCTCTTCATGGTGATCAAATTCTTTAATTTCATTTGTCCCCTCATCCTTCAATAATGGTCTCCGACCCTCCCCCCCCCCCAAAAAAAAAAAAATTGCTCATCCCACTTTTTGCAAGAGCAGAATCAAGCCTTGGGCGGGCGGTTCCATCGGTAGGGTCCTCCAAAACTGGGCGCAGTGCTCGTAACAAGGCCGGGTTGATGGGGGATGCAATAGTCGGGGGTGGCCCCTCCACCTCAATCTCAGGGGGTGGGGCTACGCCTGTGACCAGGGGGCCAGCTAGGCCCTCAGTCCCCTTAGGTATGCAGTCTGGCCAAGCACCTCGGCGCAGCACACAAGCCAGATAGGTAGGCAGGTGGCATGCTGAATTGCCGTCAATGTTTGCTTTCTCCCTTCCTTGTCAAGGTTATGGTAGCTTAAAACCAACAAAGAGAAAGAAAAAAATTAAAGTTCCTTTGTTGTTTGGGGCATGGTGATTGCTTTACTTTTCAAAGTCATTGATCGCATTGGTTGTTATTTTATCCAGAGAAGGATTTTAGACCCAACTTCTGTTGCCCCTATCTATTTTAGCATGCTTGTCTGTTGAGATTAGACCTTACAGCTCTAATCTCTCTTAGCTGTCTCGTTTGGCTGCATTATTTGTTTTTGGATTGCTAAAAATGTTTGATGGTTATGATCTAGCAAATTTCTTGTAATGACTAGAGCAAATGCTTGTTATTTTCTCAGTGAGAAAAAAAAGAAATAATCATCATAAGACCCAAATATTCTCCTTTTACATGTCTTCACTCCTTTCATTCATGCTTATCCTATTCATTCTTTCACCCCACTTTCTATAGTCTTTTCCACTATTTTGTTTATTTTCTTCTCTCTAAGTTACAAATTTGGAAATCCACATTATTTTTCATTCTACTCCTCTTTTTTTTTTATAGATGAAAAGACCTTGGTGAATCTATGTTTGTGACTGATATTTTCTTTTGCAGAGATGCCAACCATTCCACAATATATATGAGGTTGTATTTTCATATGAATTCAAAGCTTTCGTCACAAGTGAATTACCTATAGTATGGTTATTGTCAATTTTGCCATCATGTCTTTTCAGCTGATGCGTTATTCACATTTTAGTCCTTACCTCAGGCATGTTGCGGAATGGTTGGTATCACTGCTATCGTTTTGAGTTTTATATTCTTTATGACTTTGTTAAATTTATTTTATCATTTATTAAGTTTCTCATTTATTCTTTATTTTACAGTTTTGTTCACTAATATCTTCAAAGTTTTTGCATGACAGAGTGTCCTATTCCTTATAACCATTTTTTTTTCATTGGGAAGGTTGTTTTGGTCATGTAATATTCATCTGATGTACTAAATTGCAGTGTTAATTGTCAAGACGAAGATTGACAATTATGGTCTTCTTTCAATTTGTTAAGGACTAACCCACCCTATGGGATATATATCAATGACCAACACCATATTTGCAAGTTGACTGGGATATAGGCCCCAGGCAACAGACTCCTTACATGATTTCGGTTCCCTACAAATCACTCAAGCAATTGACAAGATCAATGCCGATTGGGTATGAAGCCTAAAAATGGGGCCATCATTTTGCTATTATTTGATCAGAAAATATCTGAGAATCACCAACATATACAGTGAAATATATTAGGACCGTGGAACCAAAAAGATTTGGCGTTTTATATGAGGGTAAAGAAACAGAGGAATACAAAGAGCTTGGAGCTTCAAGATAATCTTGTTGTATTAGGAATCTTGTTAGAATAAGGTTCTTTCATAAACCACGAATTATATAAAACTTATTTAATATTGTTTCATTTCTCTTTACAGCCACATCTCCCCGTCCAGTTTCGCGAGCTGAACAGCAGCGCAGCAACAACCGGCGCCTGGTGCGAGGCCTAGCCACGGGACCTCCCAGCTCAGATCCGGTTCAACAGCGCGGCGACTTTGGGCGGCTCGCGACACCGTACTCTGCTTTCAACGGTGCCACCAGCACCGGCATGAAATCGGCCGACGAGGGCGCCGCAAGGACATCGTCGTCACGCTACATACGCAAGTGAAAAAGGACACGTACTGTATATAAAACATAAAACAAAAACAGGAGATATTTTGAAGAGGAGATACGATAGGAGGACGCATTGGTCGACGATGGCGTGATGACGAGACTCGCTCGTGGCATTGTCATAGCGATGGGCCAACCCTCCGGATCCAAGGCCGCCAATGACTTGTTGCAATAGAGTTGCCTGAGCCTGATCGGATCCTTAGTAGCCGGCTGAATATGCAGCATGACGTAGAGCCGTATCAGACACTTCGTGGTACACAGCGGCACATCAAACGTGTTCTATATTCAGCAGGTTGCTGATGTGTAGGTTCCCCTACACTCTGAGGAGTTTTTGTATATTTTCACTCAATGTTTTTTTAACAAGAAGAGCAGCACTGCTTAATTACAGAACGAGGCTCTGAAGTGTACGCTGGGAAGGAAAGGATAGTTACATGTCTGAAGTAAGACTGACATACTGCAGAGCTTAACATAAAGTGTTATGTAACGCTTACTTTCTTATTTCATACATCGTTTTAGGTGATGTAAGTTTAGGCTCTGATGCTTGAATATCAGGATTATTGTTATGTTGCTATCGTAGCCGCATCTGTTAAATAATCTATTTTTTACCAACTTTAGTTCTTTAAGTTAGGATTAAGGAAACTGGGTCTCCTACAGGTAGGAGGAACCTTGTGAAAGAGTTCTTTATATATACACACACATGCATTTCAAGCACTTGACCTATTGATTACGGAGAGCTCCCAACCCAAAAATGTATTGCTTAATTCTTCTATCCCTATGTTTTATACTGTAAGCTGGTATTGAAAACTAATTGTTTGTAATCTATGGTTTATCGTCATGTCAGAACAAAAACTACAATGATGCATCACACATCTCCTATGCATAGTTTCTTTATCTTAATCAAGAAAACGATTTACTGTATTTGCCTGAGGATCATCACAAACTAAGGGAGTATTGTTCAAAATCAACTGCAACTTCGCAACTTGTAACGCGCATTTTCATTCGCGCATGGTATGTGCATTTAATAAGACGCGCATGAAACAATGATTTTGATTGGCACGTTCTGATCAACTCAACTTGTGATCAATTGCAACTTTTGAACAACACCCCCTTAGTATGACTAGCCTTACTGTACGCCCTCACTTTGGCAGCGATGACATATTCATCAACTCATTATGGTGTCTGTGACACATCTGATTGAGTTAAGAGTTGCCAATTTGATTATCGCTTGCAATCTTCATTTCATAGTAGAATGATAAATGAGAAATAGAATTCTCAGATACATATACAGCCAAGGTAGTGTAAGAAATTTAAAGGAAAGATTGTCTTTAACTGAAATGTGACTTTTGTTGTTTGTGAGAGGCTGGGTATTAATTTACCAAATGATGAGGGGCTCCTGAAGAAATATCTTGAATGCACTAATCAAAATAAGTTAAGGATCACCATGTTGTATATGATGTTTCTTATTTCTGGAAATTTTTCTTTTTTTTTTTTTTTTTTTTTTATTATTTTTTTTTTTTTTATTTTTTTTTTTTATTTTTTTTTTTTGTTGTTTTTTGTTTTTTTTTTCTCTTCTTTTCTTTTTTAATAATAATAATAATATTTGTTTTTTTTTTTTTTTTTTTTTTTTCTTTTTTTTTTGTTTTTTTTTTGTTTTTTTTTATTATTATTTTTTTTTTTTTTTTTCATTTTTCATCTTTTTTTTTTTTTTTTATTAATTATTATTACTATTTTTTTTTTTTTCTCCTTTTTTTGTTTGTTTTTTTTTTTTTTTGTATTTATTTTTTTTTGAATTTAATTTTTTTTTTTGTTTTTTTTGAATTGAAAAATATACTAGGTGATCCCTAACTTTCTTTGAGTAGTGTATTTAAACACGGATTTGAAGGAAAAAATTAGCAAATATCATGAGTGGTCCTGAATGTTGTTTGGCATCTAGCATTGGCGGAAGTGCTGTGCATGTATGACTCACTTTGTGTATCCTGTGAATGATTACATAAGACTGTTGCCAAGTAGTGATTATTGACACAGGAGGATGGTTGTAATTGCCATCAAGTTCCTTTTCAGGCAATGTCCCAATGACAGACCTCCCAACCATTAGGAATTTTGAGGAAAGAATATGAATTTTGACTAATTTGCAAGAGTTTCAAGCAATTTCAAAAGAGTTTACCTATATTTCTTGATAGTTCTACTACACAGTCCTATAGGAAACATGGTTTCTTTCCTCTTTCTCAGCTTATCGTTCATCATCTTCCATTGGGTTGGGAGGCCTATATCTAGGACGTTATCTGGAGTCCCGTAAACCCACAATCTTGGCTGGATAGCTTGTCTTGGTTGTGTTTCTAAGAAGTCAATCCAGTGATCTAATTTATTGATTGGTAGTGGAATGAACTTTGATCAATTTCCAATTTTTGATTTGATCAATACGATTCAAATCATATTATCAGATAGGATGATTTTATTGTGGTAGAATTTATTTGTAAATTCTACTAAAGAATTCAACAGAGAGAAGTCAGAAGCATAAAACTTCTAATTCATTTTGGGAAAATCAAATAGACACTACAAAAGTATGAAGTCAGAAGTAGAAAATGAAGACGTCAGAAGCTTAAAATTGTTAATTTATATGGCGGAAAAAAGGAAACACATGCTGCAAAAAATATTCAAAGAATGAAAGTTTCATGTTGAAGAATTTGAAAAACTTTATTAGGTATGTAGAAAGATAAAAATCAGATTCAGAGAAATAACATTCCAACACATGATTTGTTTGAAGCATATCATCAACACAACTGCATCAAATTGGGCTGTGTTTTTACAATGATTGTTACATCAGTCCTAACAAGAAATGGAAAAACTTTGTAATAGTGATGAAAAAAGCGTGTACATGACATTTTATTTTGTTAGTAAAAACATTTGAATATCTAAGTGCAAAATGGAAATTCAAAAATTTCAAGGATCAATTTAGCAGTCCAGTGCGACGGCAGTGCTTGAATATTCTTTTTGTTGAGTGTTTTTTGTTTTAATTAGTTTGTCAAATATGTAATTCGCATGGCAACGCACTGTGCATGTTCACTTGGGCATTGTGTGAACTTCAAGCGTTGTCAGAAGTTTGGCAGAGACTTCATATGAATTATAACTTTCTGTTGGATTGTAATGGAATGCCAAAGGATTGCACTGGGATTTGTGTCATTCTTGTGAATGTGCTGCATGCCTTAAAGGGAATAGTCAGACAATACAAATAGTAAGCTAATATGTTACAGGGTGACCAGCGATAAAAATGTGCTACGTACCGTACATAGAAATGAGAATATTTTGGCAGAATTTGGCTATTTAAGAATGGATATTTGAGACGTTCGATTAAGCATCAAAAGGTATATGCTTGTCTTGGAAGTATTTTAGTAATGTGTTAACAGTTTCTCTTTTTTCTTGTTTTCTGCTTCTTTTGGGATTCATAGCATTTCAAGATCATTTGACTATTGAGTATGAATACACTTGAAACACATCTTCATGTACATGCAGTATTTCCATTAGATTTGCAATCTTACTTATGGATTTAGAGTACATTGGACCGTCCACAACTCTTCAAGTAATGAACATATTACACTTTGTTTTTTTGTTGAAAGAATATTTTTAATTCGAGTAAAGATTTAGAAGAATTACTTTTTTTGCACTAAGTTGATTCTGAATTTTTTCTCGTTGCCATGTATGTGCCTGCACAATACAATTGTAGTAGCACAGTTAAACAAAAAAAAGTTGACAAGCTCTTTGTTTTTTTGTTTTTTTCAGAAGTAGACAAAATTCACAAAAATTGAATCCATTTATCCTATTCCAGAGTTGAAAGAATTAAGCTACAGTCAACTCTGCGGAAATTAAAGTAGTCTAAGGGGGTGTTGCTCAAAATCAACTGCATCTTTGCAAAAAGTAACGTGCATTTCCATTTGCGCATGTTATGCGCATTTAAAAAGACGCGCATGAAACAATGATTTTGATTGACTCGTACCGATCAACTGCAACTTGCGATCAATTGCAACTTTTGAGCAACACCTCCCAAGTCAATGAGATTGTTAGGAAGAAATCATATAAAGACATGCATTATTTACCTTTTCTCAGTTGAATCAAAGATGCGACAGATTTGTACGGTTCCAAGAGATTTGACAGAGACACAGTTCCCTTTATGTATTGAATGAAGTTTGCAATGAATTTCTACGTGATGATTGACAACTTACCAGCTTGAAGCAAAATCCTTTTAATCCCAAACTGCCTGTATTGAGTCGCATAGTAATAGGAGCTTGTAAGGTGCTGTTTACTGGACAAGTATTTCAATCGTATGTACATAAATCACACGAGGCTTCCACTCAAAGATTGAATGAGTGATGAGTGAAAGAGATGAGTGGTTTATGCCAAAGGGGTTTGTCGGCTCTCACCAAATCAAGAATCCAATAGTTACTTTGGTACACTTGCATTTACATTCAAATAATATGTTTCTATTTTTTAATGTTTCACACAAAATTGATTTGTAAGTCATTTTCATGGAATGTATTGCTACAACGTTGTGATTTAGCACATTGTTATATGTTCATGCGGTTGATTTAGATACAGTCGATTCTGCCTAAGTTGAACTTCTGTAAGTCAAATGATAGCCTAAATTTGTATAATTCTACAGAAAATTGATAGAACCTGTGCTATTTACCTCTTGTAAGTCAAACAGAGTTTAATGGTCCAAGAGTTTCGACTTAGGCAGAGTTAATTGTATTTTATACGCTACTAAGTTGTTTTGCATATGTAAGGAGAAATGTTTGTAATGAAATTCAGTCCAATTTATTTGCACAGTTGATATGATCAATTTACTTGAGCGCTCTATTGCAAAATTTAGTCTCGTCATTTAAGAAAAAAAATCTTTGCCACTTCAAATGAATTTGATTTAACTTGATGTGTGTGTATATTAGCTGTAGCGTATTATATGGTTTGCATGTATTGTGTGATATGCTGAAGGTTTAGATTGGAATTTTGGAATATAGTAAAGAAATATTACAATTCTTAAGTATTATTGCGACCTGAAATACAAAGGTCTCATCTTTTGAAGATGATTGATTTGAATGGATTGTTTAATCCCAAAGTTTTCATCTTCTTAATTTGTTTCAATCTATTCAGATCAATTAAAAATCTCAAAGATAGGGCGTTCGTGTCGACTAGTAGACCAGTGCGATGGATTAAAACTGCTAGTATCCTAAGAATGCTTTTACAAGTCTGTGCCAAACTACAGAATAAAGCTTTGCATTATATGATTATCAAGAGAGAAAGAAGTATTTATCCATTTGATTAGCCAATGAAATGTGAGTTTATAGTAAGGTCTTTTGTTGTGTATTTCGTAGAAGTGATTATCGTGGCCTCCTGACTATCGGCATTACTCAAGTCAGGTACAGAGTGTACCGTAAATAGGATGCTCTCTCTAAAGGCCTCCTTGAGTAAGTGGTGTATTTTGTTTAAGTTTTATAATTTCCAGTCCATAAGATTTCAAATCATCCAGCCTTTGTTATTTTTTTTCTTTCTTGCATTGATACTCTCAGTGCGAATTAAAAATTTTGTTTGAGCCTGGTTTGGTGAGAAAATTGATGTACACTGTTGGTGGGCTGCTAAATGCTTTGCTTAGTCGTATCGGTATAACGTCTTTAAATCTATGAGCTGTGAATAACACCCCTCACAAGCAGAGGCCATTTGAAGAATGTTAAAAGTACAGTCCAACCTCATTATATAGAGCACTCATTTGATAAGCCCTTTCGGGCCCCAACTCTTTGTTATCTATTGTATTTTAGACCGGGTATGAAACAAAAATTCAATGGTCCAATGGATAGTGTTATAATGAGGTTCAAGTATACTATGTTATCTAAGTGCAAGCAGTTACTGTGTCTTATGTGAGGGAGTGCATACTTTGCGAAGAAAGTAATTACTTCTAGGGATAATGCATCTCATTGAAAAGATAAACATGTCGATTCAAGCTTGTTCTATTTTATGTTTTGAAGAATGATTAAGATTTCTACTTTGTCATTTTATGGGCGTTACAGATCAGGTCTGAGTAACAGAGATATTTACAATGCTTGAGCTAGAAGTTTGGGAAATGGAGTGTTCTGATTGGTGAGTGAAGAGGGGAGCATCTATTGTTTTGTGAACAATGGACTCCCTCTCTCTTATGACTGATTTTCTGCAACAAAAATCACAATAAGAATTCTGAGTTTTCGGAGTGAATAATTGGATTGATTATGTGAGCAGTTAAGAATTGACGACTACGATTTCAAAATTGCACTTTAACTTTCTTTCTGTTATTGTTTAATCTAATAGACATGTCGTACATCAATTTGTATTTAGTTTCCTTGACATTACCAGATCTAGTTTGATTTGTAGTGAATTTTTGTTTTTTGTATTTTTTCTCTTTTCTCTTTTAAGTTAAGTTTTCAGAGTATTTAATCAGGATGTTGACTGAAATTCGATGCTAGGATTTTTTTAATTTTTGAAGGTATTTAAAGAGTGAATGTTTTGTACTTCCACGTCTTCATCACTACCACCATCATCATCATCATCATCGTCATATTCAGACAATGCTAATACAAAACTGTGTACATTTATATTTTATATGGTATTACATTGTACCCTATTCAATCAGGCTTATCTTTCTCATATCAATTTTAAGCCCTTCAATACCAGATTTCTCATAAAAATATAGATGCCTTTAGTTAGAAAATGCATCTGGTATTGAAGATCTTATATTAATTTTTAGACAACTTTGATATAATCATCAGAGAAAGATAATTCTGATTAATTCATTTCATTCATATGTACATTTTTCATACAGAAGATGGAAGTATGTTTGTGTGAGGACAGATATTATCAAGTTCCACTATATATTTGTGCTCTTGTAACTATATTGCAAAAAAAATCCATGTACAGAACCACATCCTGACTTGAATTTAAGTGTTCTGTATGTTCAATATAATTTAAATCAATAGAACTAATATATTCCTGTCACAATCGTAAACTTTTTTAAACAACTTTGGGGGAAAAGACAAATGTGAAGCGTGCTCAGAATACTACATATTTACACTCATTCTTTTGGGGTTTTATTTTTGTCTTTTTCCTTTTTTTTCTGAAAAGAAATGGATGTGATGATATGATATATGCATCTTGTTGCACAATAATTGTTTTATATCATAAATGTTCCATGAATTGTAAATGTTTGTAGATGTTTGTTAAGTAGTCCCTTTTCCTCTCTTTCTATGTGTATATGAAAAAATTAGAGTCATTGTGAGAACATACTTATGTAGATGAACTTTCTCAGAAAGGATGAAAATTAAAAAGCTGTACAATAAACCGTACAATCTGTGTGTGCTTTGTCATTCTTCAGATCCGTGTCGTAAGAATTTTTTAAAAGATGTTTTGGGTAAGGGTATATACAAGTGTGGGTTGGTTGATGGGATTTAATGAATCCCCATCTTCTGAGAGCAGAAACAAATGCAATGAATAGGTTTTCTGGACAAATAATCACTGTGAGCAGAAGGGTTTAAAGGCATTGGACAAATGTCTGACACCTGTTTGACATTTCTCAGCATAATAAGAGGGATGAAGTTTGTTTTGTGTGCATAGAGATATAGTGAATGCTTGATTGAGAATTGTTTATTTTGTCCAATACCTTTTTCCTGCTGATCACAGTACTTGGACCATGGCATCAATGGTATACTGTATAAGCCAATATTTTGGCGTACAGATATTTTCGCGATTTCTGACCAGTCTGACACATTGGCGTGTTGTTATTTTCACGTTTTTGAAAGTGTTTGTACACAAATGAATGTGCATCATATAGAGTGGAAGTATTCGCGAGGCCATAACCGCGAAATTAGCGAAAATAAAACCACCGCGAAAATTTCAGCTTAAACAGTAGTTGTATCACAGCATTGTATTCTTTAAAAAAAATATTTTAGCATACATAAATTGGGAGAAACTGTTACTTTTACGTTTTGAAAGTCTGTTAAGCAAAAGTCTTTTGGCAATATAATGAGTCAAAGTTTTACCATATTCATGGTCACTTAATTGACAAAAATAAAACTCCAGCAAAAGTGTCTGCTCATACAGTATTTTTGTACATGTATCATATTAAAAAGTACAGTGGAACCTCGTTATAAAGAGGTCAGATAAAGCAAGATACCTGTTATAACAAGGTGATTTTATTGGTCCCAGCTCTTAATAGTTCTATGTTTTTTTACCCATATAGTGAGGAACCTAATATAACAAGGTAATTTTTATGGTCCCAAGAACCTTGTTCTAAAGGGGTTTCACTGTACAGTCCACTCTGATTAAGTTGAACTTCTCCAAGTCAAATAATTGCCTCAATGTAATTTTTTTTTAATCACATGAAACCTGTTATTTACGTTTTGCAGGGTTCCTACTGTCTGGAAGACGAATTCCACTTTTTTCCAGTCATGAAATCTGATAACAATCCCTCAAATCAAGAAAAAAACGAGGGAAGATCGCTCTCCTCAAATACAGTCAAGCCTCGATAATGAGGTCGTTGGGACCAGATAAATTACCGCTTTTTATTGAAACCTTGTTTTATCAGGGCTAAAATACATTAAAATACAAAGAAATGGGACCTGGAAAATTACCTTTTTATAACGAGAGCTTGATATCAGTGCCTCTTTATAATGATGCTTGACTGTAGTTGGGATTCTGCTTTGTAAGAGAGGTTCTCCCATGTCAAAGAGATTTGGGGGTGCCAAGAGATTTGATGTAGGCAGAATACCCTAAAACTACCCAAATCTCTTGGGTTCACAAAAATCTAATTGACCTAAAATCCAAAAGCAAATAAAATAAAGCATTTGCACGATTTACTCACTGAATTGCTTCGACTTGGGGGCATATTCAATTTCAAGAGGTTCAACTTAGTTTTCAATACAATATATATGGCAATGATGAAAGGTTTTTGTGTAGAAATTCAAATGGTTTTATTCACAAAAATATTTACACAATATCATCTTACAGTGAGAAGGGCACTAACTATTTATAAAAAAAAACAAAAAAAAACACAGAAATTCCTGCAAGCTTTTACAAAATTTTCTGAGGAGTCATTGGAGAAAATTGGTGTCTTCACAAAGTCTAATGTTAATGCACGACTATGAGTTCAGTGCAATTGACTCTTCAGCAGCAATTTGTGAAAGTCCAATGTGAAAATGTCTAGTTTTACATTAATTATAATGCTAACTTCAGGGAATAATTTTCCTGGTATCACGTACATAGCAATTTGCTATGCAAATTTGCAGGATTGCTATAGAAAAGATGTTTTGTTTGGCAACTTTTTTCACATAGAACTGTACATTAAAGTGTTGAAAATGTTTCCTCAACCTTGAACACTGCTAATCAAATATGAAAAGTAAAATTAGTCCCTGCTAAGTTGCAAGTAGAAAGAGGAACGATATTGCAGGAATTCTGAAAGAACATTACCATTCTCCTTTGGCCATGATATGGGCAATTAGCTAAATTGTGTATATCCAACCCCCTAAAACATGTCATCGTTCATATACATGCTTTAAAAAAAGTCACACATACAAACCATTGACTAATTTATGGATATGCCAATGCAACAAGGCAAGGGGCATAGAGTGTAAAGCTTTCAGTGCCATGAGCACCTATAAGGTGGACCTGTGCGCTATACAAGTAGCCACCATTATATACCACAGTCCATCGATTTAGAAGCTAAAAATAAAGAAAAAGACAATACTATCAGATTTACAGGGGCAGAAAAACAAGTAATTAAATGGCAAAAAAAAATTATAAGGTTAAAAATCTTGTACAAAAACATGCAAGGATTAGACGAAGAGACGAAGATATTCATTTGACTCGGAATTCAATTTAGAGGTAAACAACAAAATCAAAGAGTTGTTTGTTCATTTCCTTTACTATTAAGATGCACAGTCAAACTATATTAAATATCATAAACTTGTTGCTACAATATTTTTTTTAATCAGTTGCCCTATTTGGCAACCAAGTTTTCAAATGACTTGCCCGAACAAAAGTTTGTCTATCCCAAAATTGATGGCCAATGCCAATTTACATATAGAGGAAAACTAGTGTAAAAACTGTAACTTGCCCTAGCTAAATGTACAGGGCACTACAAACCCACTTGCCCGCATGGCCGGGGCAACAAAATTTAGCTGTCTTGCAAGTAAATGAAATTGTCACTTGCCCAATATATAGGGCAAGTGACAATATCATTTAATTGCCCGACAGCTAAATTTTGTTGCCCTGGGCATGCAGGAAAGTGGGTTTGTAGCGCCCTGTACATAATAGCTAAAGTTTCTTTGTTTGGGCTGTTGCTTGTCAGAAAATATGGTCAGAAAAAAA